>PVKE010048945.1:0-11416 GCA_004027555.1 Craseonycteris thonglongyai | reverse complement strand
TCCCCCCCCCCCATGATGAACACTCTTTAGCACTTTTCTAGAATATCAAATTATTTCCTTCCCCCTCCCCCTCTCCCCTTTGATTCTATACCCTGTTTGACTGGTCCCACTATAGTGTGTTTAGGTTGCCCACTGGGTGCGTCAACGAGCAAGCAAGCCAATAACAGCTGTGGCAATACCTTTCCTGGGGACCTTTCATGAAATGTGCTCAGTGTCAAAACCGGAGTCTTTAGGGCCTTTCAGGCTTGGCTGCACTGTAGAACAGATGAGGGCGGGTGGCCACATCTGCACATCCAGGGTTCCTTTAAGGACTCTGTGCTGGCTCATCCAAGCCATTCATCTCCTGTTCCACAGCTCACCCTTGCTGGCTCCCAACCTGGTAGGCTCTGCTGCCTTCAGAAGGCTGGGCATCTGGCTCCTGTGGCACCAAAGGCAGCTGTGAGCTCCTGGGGGGAGCCTTTCCCCTCTGGGTCTTGGCCTCAGCTACCACAAGAAGACTCCCAAAACCCCTCATCTGCTCTCAGAGCTGACGTACACATCAGAATGGGCAAAGGGCCATGCCTGTCTTTTCCACGCTTGGAACCCCAGCCTGGCAGAGTCCCTGGCACATGGTTGGTGGATAATACAAACTAGAGGACTGAATCTCAGACAGGAGAAGGGGTTCCCAGACATTATCCTAGCCTTATGATTACAAAGCTGCTATTGCCAGTGGGTGAGGTAACTTACTCAAGACCTCATGCTAGGAAGCAATAGAGACCCCCAAGCCTGGGGTCTCAATCACTCTGCACCCTTCTCCACCAGCAAGTATACACAGGCAGACTCAAAATAAGAGAGCTGAGATGAGGACTACCAGTCAAAGGTCTACTGTTGTGTGCCAGGCACCGTGCCTACATTTTTCATATAAGCCTCACCACAAGCTTACAAGGTAGGTGTCATAACCCTCACTCACAAGAGAAGAAATGGGCACAGAGAAGTTGTCAAAGGCCACTCAGCTGGCAAGTGGCAGTTAGGACTCCTCCAACACATCTGGACTCAAAGTCCACCTTCCTGGCCCTCACTCGGCTGCTTCAAGGAAAACCCTTCATGGCACCCAAACGGATCCCTTGCTTCTGAGACTTGTCATGGATTAGGAGCACTGTTCTTTTGTGTAAAAGAACTGGGGACAGGCCAAATATTTCCCACCTGTGCAGAGAGAGCTGCAACCTGACCTAGCAGCAGAATCAACTCCATGCAGGAGTGAGAGCCCCGCTGTTGTTAGAGTAAGTAGGGGACAGAAACCTGTCGAGAGGGTTCAGGCAGCTCAGCGTTGGGCAAAGAAGCACTTTAGGAGACCTGGGGAAGCAGCTCAGGCACACCCCCACCCCCACCCCCACCCCCACCCCTGGACTGGCCATCCAGGGAAACTCTGACAGGATCTAAGTATCAGAATTTCTGGAGTTGCTAAGACTCGGGGGTAGAAATGAGAGGATCTGCTTCTCCCAACACCTCCCTTGTCAATCGAGTCCTACGGGACAAAAATTGATCTCTAATCTCTCATAGGTTGGTTATTTTATTTTTCTTAAAAAGAAAAACTGTATGGGCAAGGTTAATGAGTCACCGATTGCAATTTACGTAAGAGTTGAGGGAATACAAGTAGGCAGAACCGAGAGTCCAGCTGGCTGTCAGGAGTCTTCCGTGGGTCTCCCTGGGGATCTGGCTAAAATCCTTCCCTCCCACCAGCTTTCCACCTTGCACTTAGCTCAAGGTGACCAGTCGTCGGCTTTTGGCGGGACAGTCCCGATTTTTAACAATTTGTCCCGCGTCCCACGGCGTTTTAAAAAGGTCCTGATTTTTGGGAAGAATGCACGCCAAGCTAGGGAACAGCGGGAGATAGACCAAATTTTTAATCAAGAACCCCCTCCCCCCCGGTCAATGGTGTCCCGCTTTACCAATGTTAAAATCTGGTCACCTAGGGAAGCCGGGATGGCTCAGTGGGTTAAGCGCTCGCTTTGCAGCCCCAGGGACCGAGGATCGAATCCCGGCCCCGGCCCGTGCGGAACCATGTGCTGAACTGGGGAGTGCCCCCAGTTCAGTTCTCACTGGGGTGAAGACCCTGGCCGGGTTCCTGCCCTGTGCAGCCCCACTGCCCACCTGTGGAATGAAACTACGTATGTGGAAAAACCAGATGTACAACAATGGAGACTGTTCGGGGCCCTCCCCCTTCTCTCTGTCTCTGTATCTCTCTCTCTCTCTCTCTGTCAAAAACAATAAAAATAAATCTTTAAAAAAAAAAAAAATCTGGGGGAAAGCCGGGACGGCTCAGCGGGTTGAGCGCTCGCTTTGAGGCTACAAGGACCGAGGATCGAATCCCGGCTCCGGCCCAGGCAGGACCCACATGCTGAACTGGGGAGTTCCCACAGTTCGGTTCTCTAGCTGTCTCTGTCTCTGTTTCTCTCTCTATCTGTCAAAAGTAAAATAGAAATAAATATGCACTGAAGATAAAACAATTACTCTCTATAAATATAAAAAGATATAAAAAAATAAAATAAAAATCGGGTCACCTTAATTTGGCTGCTTCCTGAAGTTGGCTCTAGTGCAAATAAGTCTGACTTCACAGAACCTCAAGGTACCCAGATTAGAGGAATGCCCCTACTGGGGTAGGGGCAAGAGGGGAAGGAGGGATCTGCTCCAGGAAACTCAATTCAAAAGGGACAGCAAAATCAAGAAGCTCTCCACTAAAACACAACTCCTGAACACAACTCCTAAACACAGGAGTTTAAAACAAACTGGCAGGAAGCAAGACCAGCCCCTGGGTAGCTGATTCAATCAAATTTTGCAAAAGAAAAATCCCCCCAAAAGAAAAAAGCGAATGGCTCACTTACCCCAAAGAAATGAAGAGCCAGTGCATTTCCTAAAAATCCCTAAAACCCTGGTCAGCCCCAGAGAATGGGACACACCCAACCTTAGGGAAAACTTCCTGTCGCTGAACCAGGCCAGGGGAGGCCCGGGACTCTGCCAGCCTCCTTCCACCTTATTTCCGGAGACTTTTCCGGAGACTTGCGTGCCTTTTCCCTATGCCTGTCCCCTCCAGGTTGGGTGCAAAGCAGCCACCTCTGCCTGCTTTCCCCCATCTCACTGCTCCAGCCCAGTTCTGCCAGTGTGCTATGGCCATGAGACTATTCTGGAGATTTCTACTTCATTCGCTTGAAGATACTGATCCACCCCGGGCTGGCAGAGGCATAGGTTCAAAGGGAGAACTTTGCTTTCCCCACCTGATTCAGTACCCTGAAGAGAGCGTTTTCCTTAATTAGGGCAAGGCCTCCAGTTTGAAGCTCCTGGGTGACTTTGCCTCAAAGTTGAGAATGATACAGGTGCATTCAGACCGATGGCCAAAGAAACTCTTTTCTCCCAGAATTCTGGCATCTGCATGTTCCGCTGAGTAGAGCCCGCAGGGCAAAGCTCACACTGAAAAATGTGGAATGCAGTGCAGGGCCGTGTCCTCCCCTGGACTCACAGGCCCAACCCTGCCCCAGTGACCCCGCAGCCCTTGAGGCGGCCCATCACGCCCCTCCACTCAGGCCCCGACATGGCCACCAGGGATAGAGGTGTTGAAGGATGTCTTCCAAGGTGTACGCTACACTAGCCCACAGAAGTCAGGGAAGCCTGTGGAAAAACCTTCTAGAGTGGGTCTTCGCACAACTATGAGAGAAAGGGGCCAACCTGCCTGGGCTGGTTTTCACTCTCCCTCCTCCCTGCTTCTAGAAACCTCTCCTGTTTTCCAAAGCCAGAAAGAAGGGGACCCAAGGTGCCCTATTTTGTCAACTTGCCCTGCCCCGGTTTGGGTCACCTCACTGAGTGTTCCGAAATGTTTTTCCAAGGTCCCCACTGCCAACACAGCCAAAACACAATACAAACAAAAATAAAAGTTCCGGGAAAGCAGGGATGGCTCAGTGGGTTAAGCGCTCACTTTGCAGCCCCGGGGCTGATGATCAAATCCCAGCCCTGGCCTGTGCGGACCCATATGCTGAACTGGGGAGTGCCCAGTTCAGTTCTCAGCAGGGTGAGACCCCGGCCCAGTTCCTGCCCTGCGCAGCCCCACGCCCACCTGTGGAATGAAACTATGTGGAAAAACCAATGATGTGCAACTATGGAGACTGTTCTGGGCCCTTCCCCTTCTCTCTGTCTCTGTATCTTTCTCTGTCAAAAACAATAAAAATAAATCTTAAAAAAAAAAAAAAGTTCCAACACTGGCAAACCTGAGGTCCCTGGAGTTGGTGGCGTTTTTCTCTTTTTAAGTGTGTGTGTGTGTGTGGTGGTGGTGGTGGTGGTGGGGGGGGGGAGTGAGGGGAGGCGAGGGGGGCGCGTAGATGCAAAGCTTCGGATAGAGGGCTTAAGAAAGGAACCTCAGCATAAAACTTGAAAAGGACTCAGAACAGGTAACATTATGGAGCGTATGTCAGAGAAAGATGAGCCATTAGTAACATACCCACAAAGATGCATCTTTAAAGAATTGGGGGCGGGGAGGGGCAGGGGTTTCCCTGTCCACGGGGTCTAAACCTCCGCACCCCCATCAGGTGCTACTCTAGAAATCTGGGCGCTCCACCTCAGCCCCAAGCTCAAGGTTACCACCTTGGAAGGCGCTTCGGGGCCGGGCAGGTAGGCGAGTCGGGAGCGGGGAGCCGTCCCTCTGCCCTCAGCGCATCTGCCCTGGTAGGGAACCCCCTCCACCCAGAGAACACAGGCCGCACTCGGTGATGACTCAAATCTCGGAGCACGTTCCCGGGGCTCCCGCGAAGCACGGGGATCCCTGGAATCTCCGCACCGAGCCGGGGGCGAGCGCGCCTTACCACCTCCTCTCCAGCGTGGACCCGGGCGGTGGTGTCCGGGCCGGTGCCCATGCCCCCGAACGCTGAACACGCGTGGGCCGGGAGCACGGAGGAGCCGCCGGTCCGGGAGCCGACGACTGGGACTTTGTAGGCCAGTTGAACCGACACCCTCATCTCGCCCGCAAAGACCCAGTCCTCAGCTCCCGCGCGTCTGGGTGTTCGGGCTGTGGGTACGCCCCGGACGGGCTTCCTCGGCTGGGTCAGGCCACCCGCTTTCCCCCGCACGCAGCTTGGCTGACGCTCTGGGTTTCCCCCAAGCGGCGTCCCCCCCAAAAGGCACCCGCCCCGCCCGACTAAGGGCTCCGAAGTCAGCCCCGGAAGGGTTGCACGGTGTTCGGCGTGCGGTGGCTTCCAGGCCACCCCGAACGTCCCCGCCGCCGGCCTGGGGACGGGGGTGGGGGAGGAGCGGGGCACTAGCTTTCCCCACCCTCCAGCGGCTCACCCGAGGTACCAGCAACTTCACCAGAACCCGCGCCGCGCCCGTGAGGCCCAGTTCCCTGCCACATCGGTTACCTGCGTTCAGATCCGCGGGGCGCGGGGCCCGGCCCGGCGGCCTCACAGCTCAGGCCGCGCCGCCGCCGGGGCTTGCGGGGAGTCGCTGCGAGCCAGACCCTGCGCCCCGACGTTCCGGGCGCCTGGCGCACGCCGAGCCGGGGCCCCGCTCGACCTGCCTGGGACCTAGTGGCTGCTGCCGTCCCTGCCCCAAGACGCGTAAGCCGGGCGCAGCTGGGACGGGGGAGAGCTGTCGAGACCCCTCGAAAGTCGGCGGAGTGCCGCTCGCTTGCGCGGCCCGGGCTGGCTCCACGTGCTGGTGACACATCAGGAAGGATCCGCGACCCACGGCGCCTGGCAAGAGCACTCAGCCAGCGCCGGGCCGCACCGCCT
This sequence comes from Craseonycteris thonglongyai, assembly GCA_004027555.1. Lineage (NCBI taxonomy): Eukaryota > Metazoa > Chordata > Mammalia > Chiroptera > Craseonycteridae > Craseonycteris > Craseonycteris thonglongyai. Next base: position 5,666 of record PVKE010048945.1, on the reverse strand, counting down.
CCCAAGTTAAGTGGACGGTGCTCCGCCCCGGGCCCGCCCTCCGCCCTCCGCCCTCCGCCCTCCGCCCTCCGCCAGCCCCTCGGTGGCGCCACCCGCTCCAGCCTGCGGCGTCCGCACCAACCTGCGGCGCCCCCAGCAGCCTGCGGCGCCGGCAGAAGACACCCGGGCGGGGCGTGGGGGGCGGCCTCGGCGCCTTCTCTGCGGCTGCCTGAGCAGCCCCGGGTATCGGGTCCCGAGGCGGTCCTACTCGACAGCCTCCAGAGCCGTCCTCCCAGTCACGCAGCCCTTCCCACCCTCCAGCTCCAGTAATTTTCCCTTTTTCCTCCTCTGCGCCCAAGACCCGAGCCGCTGCCAGCGCTTCCTCCTGCCAAGGCCAGCGCGGAGAGCCCCCTGCCGGCCGCTCCGCTCCCGGGCCCGGGCCCTACCCGGGGGTGCGCGTTTGCAGCTGGCCTCCACCTCCGCATCTGGAACCTGGAGCCAGCCAGGCCTTCTTGTGGAGCTTAGGGGGCCAACCAATGCGATAAAAGTAAAAAGCCGGGTATAGCACCCAGTAGCATGCTTTCATCGGGCTGCCTGCAGACAACCTCTGCCCAGCTGTGCTTTCTGAAAACATGAGTTTTTTAAAAAAGTTGCAAGACCCCGTACCCCAAGGCTAAGATTGGAGAGGGATCAGAGACCTGTGGAATCCCCTTTCGTGAGGACCTGCTGTCCTTGCCCCGCCTCCACCCCTGCCCGCGAGATGCCACGACTTCAGGGAGCAACCGCCGGCCTCATCTGAGACCAGTATGGAGCATCCACAGGCCTCTGCCCATCCCCATCCTCAAGATGGCCAGGGCCATGGAGGAGGAGCGATGGGGGTGCCGGAATGAGGGCTGAGATTGGGTTCCCCTGCCTCTCTTCAGATGGAGCCTTGGAGTTCGATTTAAAGACACCAGTGAGACATACCTGTTTGTGGCCGGATGTCTGTTCCTGCCTTCTCCGTCCTGGCCTCACCAATCTAAGTCATTTCTTAAAACCTCGCTGCTGTGGGGTTGAGTGGTTTCTCTGCTTCATTTGCCAGCTCCCCCACCCCCACCCCCACCCTCACATGGAGATCCCAGGGCAGGACAGACAGATGTGCAAGATCAGGCGCTTCCAAGACAGTGTGGCCCCTGGACGGATGGAGGGCAGAGGTGCCCAGTGCTGGGGCAGCGTGGGCCATCCCCATTTTGTGGGAGCTCAGGATAAGAAAGGAAGAAACAAGATGATGCCCTGACATTGCTGGTGATCCTGCTGGTGCTAGAGGGGGTTTGGGGTTCAAGCTCTGCTTTCTCTTCCTCTTTCATTGCTCTCTCAAAATCTGACAACCTGTTGGATCTTTGAGATTCAAGAAGCCTGGAGGAGTGGTGTCCTGTGGGGATGAAAGGGCAGGGATGTAATGGGTTTACCCCAGCGCAGATCCCAGGGAAGCCTGCAGAAGATTAAGATTTGCTCCCTGAGCTTGAAATCTCCCTTCGACCCCCTGACCACATCAAAGGACATGGCTGTAGGGGGCACCTAATCCCATCAATGGAATCAAAGCTGGACAAAAAGGAAATTCTGCAAACTTGGTGCAGAGGCAGAACACAGCTCACAAGAGAAAGAGACGCTAGGGCTCTGGCCTCCTCCTCTGGGGGTTACATTCCAAAATCCTGAGCCAGTCCACAGGCAGGCAGGGCCTGTCCCTTGCTTCTTGAGACTGCCACCGTGGGAATGTCAACTACAAGAACTCAGAAAGCTGGGCAGTGGGACTGCGCCTACCTTCTGGGGCAGACAGGGACCCTAGTGGTTTGGGACCCGTCCATGTCTCACAGTACTATTGGACCCCAGCTTACTTTGAGAAGGTGCTTTCACAACATGTTTCTTACCACCAGTGTTTCCCAAAGTGTGGTGTTCAAATGCAAGATAGTTCTAGGTTTAAATTTTTTCATATATACTTTTAAATGTAAATTTCATGAATATTCTTGTTACGATGTGGCTAAAATGATTAAAATGAGCCAATTCAAAGGCAGGTGTTTTAGTAAATAATAAAAGTGGTTATTGTAATATGGCAAAAATGGTGACAGTGACATTTAGCAAGCTGGCTGCAGAGTCCCTGAGGTAGGGGTGGGGTATAACATGGACAATCTTAATGTCTCAGCCACCCTGCCAGAGTGCTACACACATCCATCTCTGTGGTTGGGAGGGATCAACTTGCCTTGGGGACAAAATCCCACAGGGCTGGAGACACTGACTTTGTTCTCTGGCTCCCCACATTCTAGATTCTTCCCTAGGCCCTGCCTGGCTACCCTATTTTCAATTGTAGCCATCTTCCCCATTACTTATCCCCCCAATCCAGTCCCCCCTTCCCCCCATAGCCCTGTCCCCCTCTTTTATGTCAAGTATTTTGCTTATCTGAGTATATTCCATCTTCTTGCTGCTGATCTCTGCCTCCAACTCCCAGAATGTAAGAGCCACCAAGGTAGGAATTTTTGTCTCTAAAATACACTACTGTAGCCCTGTGCCTGGCACATAATGCATACTAAGCAAAGATTTGCTGAGAACCAAGCTGTGCCCTTACTGGATAGGTTCGGCTGCCCCAAACCCTCCCCAGGACCCCCCTACGCCTGAGCCACACAGACAGAGGCACTCCCTCCAATGCCTGCAGAGAGTGACCACATCCTCCAAAGGCAAGAGGGCCAACATTCATAGTGGCTTCCAACGTCTAAACCCTTCAAGGCATTTAATATTAGCACCATAATGCAGCATCGATTCTCTGCTTATAAAACACCTACCATATCTTTAGCAAAGCAATGTGCAATGACGTGGAAAGGCAGGAGGGAGAACCCCTATTTTACTGATACAAAAATTAGCCTTGGGGAGATAAAATGATTTACCCAAGTTCACTCCATACTGAGCCTTTTCCACTCAGCTTAATCCTGGGACCATCCAGCCTATTAGATTCCACTTCTATGGTCACAATTGTGCTGGGCTCTTTTCAGCTTTCTGTCATTAGTCTCTGCCATTAGTTTCTGCCATTAGAGCTCTGACAGAAGACACAGGATCCCAGTGACCAGAAGGAAGAAAAGTGTTGCAAATAACTGGGACTATTTTGTATGTGACTAGAATGAATGGACCTTGTTTTCTCAGCGTATTTTGCTCACATGGCACTTTACATGGATTTTGTTTCTCTCAGCCCAGACGGCTAGAACAGAGAGCTTAGCCCCAGAGCTTAGGGAAAAGACAGGACTAGGCACGAAATCTTCTTCACTGCAGAAAACTGGGATCATAGGTCTTATCAACATTTGGGGCCTGTTTCTGTTCCTGACTCCTGTGCACCCTTTGATAAGTCATCTCTGCTGCCGGGCCTTAGTTTCCTCACTGGCAAAACTGGAATGTGGTTTTCTTTGTGATTTCTTCCAGCTTGACTGACTGTTCAGTGACTGTAGAAAGAGAAGTGTCTGACTTTGTTGGTGATCTTCATTTATTCATCTAACATATAAAGAGCCCCTTTATCTGTCTTGGTCACTTGAGAAGACACATCATTTGCACTCCAGAAACAGCAGAGGGGCAAATTCCCTGGAAGGAGTCAGTTCTGTCCCGGTGTAATAATATTTCAGCTAGGGCAAGGCGGTGCTTCCAGCTGGACTCAGTTTCCTGTGGACTGCGGGGTGGGGAGGAGGCAGGCGGTCTGACATTCTTTGCTTGAGCTGTGCCCTCTGAACATGAGCAAGGAGTGAGGCTGAGACAGTGGGGGGCTGCTCCTGGGAAGTAAAGTCACACAGGAGCCCTCCTGGCCCAGAGTCCCAGTCATGCCAACCAGGGTTCTCTGAAAGGCTTCCAACAGGCAGGGTAAGTGTCTGGAAAATGTTAGATAGAGCGCTTGGTACAGAAGGACTAGGCGTCTATTTTCCCGGGGAATCCAACCACTGTCAGTGTGTGCCTGTGTCCCTCCCCGGGCTCCGCAGTCTGCAGACTGAGCTCAAGATTGGTGATTTTGATCACTATGTGCTTTTCCTATTGACAGGGGATGAGTATAAGACAAATGAAGTGCCTGCTTAGGTCACAAGCTGGCAAAGAGATGGGCCATCTCCTGGGTATGTATCAAGTAATAATGTAGATGAGTTTTCCAAACAGATTTGTGCCTAATCTATAGTGTAAAGGTAGAGCTTTCTGAATAACCTTGAACGAATCACTTTCCTTCTTTTTGTCTATTTCTATGGCTATAAAATGGGAGGGTTGGGTGGTTACTATTATTCCTATCAATCCAGGGTGGGGTTAGGCCTTTAATGTTTGCTGATAAAACTGTTTACAGAGAATGAAAATATGCTTCTTAATTTGAAATTCCATTTAATATGTAAGGCTAGAGGGGCCACTGGGGAAAGAAATGCTTGCCTGCTTAGCTGCGACCTTGATCATATTTGAATGTCAAAGATGATTGAATGAGGGCAGAAATACTCAAGATCTAATGGTGCTCAGGAAAATTCCTATGCACCCTGCAGAGCCCAGCCCCAATGTCACCTCCTCAGACCTCTCCTGGGCCACAGCTCTGTCTCTGTACCAGGTGCTAAAAACACAAACATGAGGGACACACAGTCCTGGCCCTGAGGGGCCTCCCAGCTATGGTGTGAGACACACAGAGGGGTCCCAGACAAGAAGCTAAGCGATTCATTACCTGGAGGAATCAGGTTTCTCAGAGGAGGTGATAGCAGAGTCTTGTGAAAGGGTTTGACCCTGACTCTAATTCAGTGTCTGGATCTAGCTGCTATTTGTAGGAAATGCTGAAGACAGAGATGCTTGAGTTCCAGGGAGCAAAGTCTCAACTATGGGGATCTCTTACAGGTAAGATAGGAAAGGTTCCTCAACAGATACATTACAATGAAAGGAAAGAAAGATAATCCTAATGATTGAATAAAACAAGGATAAAGGATATATCAATTTTCAAAATCAGCAAAGTTAAACCCTAGGTATAAAAATGCAAAGAGACTCAATTAAGTGGTGAGTGAAAATGCAAGGAAGAGATGACTGTAAAAGTAGGGCCTGTGGCTAACTTCTAGCTATAAGGGAATGTGACTGGAAAGGCGGCAAACGAAAAAGGTTTCTGGACTATCTGGCAAAGTTCTCTGACCTGGGTGGTGTTCTTATAATTCATTAAGACATTCACTTGATTTGTGTGTTTTTTAAATCTGTTTTTTAGTACAATGAAAGATTTAAACATCTACATTTCCAGGTTGGAATATTGCACTTAAACTGACAGTGATAGAATGGAAGGCCCCTCTCTAAACCCCCACTTCTTAACCCTTCTGTCGTCTTTCCAGTTTCTAGCTTCATCACTCCTTCTAATCAAGGTTAGGTGGTTTTAGACTGGAATGTCCCCTGTCCACTGTCCTAGCTGATTACTTTGAAACTTGGAATTCCTCCCCTGCCTGTTGATGGTAATCACTGTAGATTCTCTTTTCCAGGCCATTCTGGACCTACCTCCTGGGGCAAGTGATGTCCCAGGAATAACTGATTAAGCCAGAGGGTGGGCCGCAGACCCTGAGGGGCTAAGACGAGTTTTTCCTCACAAGGTCACCCTGTGTCCATGGCTCTGGGATCTGCTTCATAAACTAATACTTTTAATTGTATTAATCAAATCTCTCTCTCCTAGTCTGGGGACCACTGGGACA
>PVKE010048944.1:0-11420 GCA_004027555.1 Craseonycteris thonglongyai | reverse complement strand
GCTTAACCCACTGAGCCATCCCGGCTTCCCCATATTATCCTCTTCGGACCACAGAATTCACCTAGGTATGTTTTTCTCATGACAATGGTACAAATACAAGAGTCAGGCCAAAATGCACAAGGTTTCTACCCCATTCCACTGCTAGAGAAAATCATACAGCCAAGCCATAGTCAAAGTGTAGGAATATATATTATACATTGTCAACTGGTTTTCAAAGTGCTGATTCAAGTATTTTCCCACTTTTCTACATGAGTATATGTCTCCTTCTCAACTTATAGTTTTGTAATATGTTATATTCTTGTCCATTCTTAACACTTCCACCGACATTTAACTCCCAGAAAACAAATTCACATTTCTGTCTAACAAGAAAGCACATTTGTTTAAATGAAGGTGTTCTTACCTGTCCCCACAAAAGGGAAAACTTAAAATTATCAGATTCACTAGTTTTCTATCCCCAAGTGACATTTTCCATAGTTATTCACATTGCTGGATTTATTTTTGCTGTGAAATAAGGAACTCCTTGATCAAATCAATGATGACTGGGCATTCCACTAATCCATGAATGACAAATTTAGCAGAATCTAATTCATATGGAAGACAAATGCATACCCAGGATAAGTGTGAATACTGGTAAAGATAACTTACAGCTCTCCCCTTAATGGAAATGGGTCAATGTAATTAACCTGTCCAAGGCTCTTAGCTGGCTTCTCTGGTATGAGGGATTTACATTGACCTTGTTAATTCTCTGGTTGAGTTTTCAGCAATGATAGTATCTAGATCAGCCTTTGTGAGAAGGCATCATGTTTTAAACTATTGATCATCTCCATCCCAACTACCATGGCTAATTTGTACACAAACCCATTGAATAAATGTGGTAGCTGAAGAGAAAAAACAAAACAAAACAAAAAACATGACAGATATACAGTGGATAAGTCATATTTTCCACATGATTTTTAAATATAGTTTGGTAAGCTTTCAACATTGGACACAGTTTATATTCTATATTGCCTCTAAGAGTTGCATTTCCAGACATTTTTGTCAGCAGTCTTCCTATCTTGTTCTTTCTACATCCTAGATGAATCTGGAAATCCATTAGCATTGCCTATGAATTGATGTAGAACCTAAGTCACATTATCTATCTTTTCAGTAAAAATGTCCCCAATTGGAAAAGCAGTGCAAACTGCAAAGTTTTGGAGAAAAATATATATTTTTCCTGTGTGAGGAAGTATTCTTTTTGAACAAGTAGTTATTTGATTACTACTAAATTTTGGTAAAGACTAAAAGAATGACCAAAGGAAACAAATTGACTATAATAAATTGGCCTTCTTCAAATAAAGTAGGTATTAGCTGGTGCAACAAGCCATGAGAGTAAGTGAATGCAGCATCAGTATCATTAAGTGGAAAGAGCATACACAATATTGTTTTAACAGGTCAGAAGATACAAGTATGTTGCTTGAGCAGATAGATCATATTCTCATGATGTCTACTCTTGTTTTATCACTGACCCTTCTTCATCTTCTACTTATGGTCTCATGTGAAGTTTTCTATAGTCAGGTGACAGAGAAAGAAAAAATCTGACTTGTTTTACAAGTGGGTCTGCATTATATGGTGGCACTGGAACTAATAAGATACTGTCACATTACAACCCTCCCTTAGGGGTGACTCTGAAGGATAGTAGTGATGAAAATTTTTTTCAGTTGGCAAAATTCAGCCAACACACATGGCTACCCATTTCCCAATATTCAGCTGATATAAATTTTAAAATATTGCAATTCTTTGGCCTATAAGCTATGTCTTTATTGAAAAGATTCGGTATTGGTATATAACTACTCATGGACTAGACAGTGATGAAGGATATTTGGGGATTATGAGAGAATAGGACGCCCCTTGTGAAGCAATCCCCTCTGATGAAGCTATCACAGGGGCTTTAAGCATGAAAGGGCTAATCTATTTAGACACGCTAAGAGAGGCTACTTCTCTTGGTGAAGGGAGCTCAGAAAAACTTTAGAGCTTCAAGTTTTGTAAGAGCCTACATAAAACACCCCATTTACAAAGACTGGAGTCTCACTTATTTCTAATATTCTCTTGACTTAAAAACTGACTTGTTGAAGCTATGGTTTCAATATGAGATTTGATTGTGAAATATGCATATTTAATTTTTTGAATCTAATCATAAACCATGTACTCTCTGAGGCTTCTAAAACAAGGATCTGAAAACTATAGCCCATTGCTCATGCTAAGAGTGGTTTAGATGAAAAAAAGAAAGAAGTAAAAGAAGACTAGGTAACATACACTATACTGAGTGTGTGGCTACAAATTTTGAAATATTTACTATCTGACCCTTGTCAGAAAAAAGAAATGCTCAACCTCAAACAAGTAATTATTTTAGGGTTATGTAGAAGGTCTGGGGGTTCAGCTGATAGTGCCTTAATTTAAGACTTAAAATTCTAGTCCTTTCTATAAATTCTAACACAGTTATAAGTAGTCATCCCACCTCTCAAACTTCATAGTTATTATTACATTTGTACTTCAAATAGAAGTTTCTTGATCTCCTAAAATCTTGTAGTCAATCAGCACTTCTTTCCAAGAGATTATAAATCATAATGTCATAAATCCACATATTGCTAGTATTCCATTTTTACCAGAAAAGATATAATCAAAATATTTAACTTCAAAGAATTGGACACTCTTATCCCATACGCTCATATCGAGTCTTCATACCAAGAATGGTATCAGTAAGAATGTGGTCAGAAAATGGAAACCACTACATGTATTTCAAACAGAAGAAGTTTAATCTAAGAAATGTATTATATGTATAATGAAAGAGCAGATAAGCAGCCCAGAAAAAAGAAATAAGTATTTAGACTTTAATATACAACTTTACTGAAGTTGTTTATCATTTTTAATATTTATTTGGTGGAGTCTTTAGGGTTTGCTATGTATAAGATCATATAATGTTATCACAGAAAAAGTTTAATTTTTACTTTCTGAATTATATACTTATTTTTTGCCTTATTGCATTTGGTAAGCTGTTCAGTACTATACTGAATAAAAGTGATGAGTGTAGGCATCGCTGTGTTGTTCCTCGTTGTAGAGGACAAGTTTTGAGTTTTTCATCATTAAGCACAATGTTAGCAGTGGGCTTATTATATATGGCATTTATTATATTGAGGGACATTCTTTCTACATCTAATTGGTTGAGAGTTTTTTATTATAAAAAGATGTTGAATTTTGCCAAGTGCTCTTTTCTGTATCCATTGAGATGATCATTTGATTTTCTCATTCATTCTGTTATTGTAGTGTATCACATTTATTGATTTGTGTATGTTAAACTATTCTTGCACCCAAGAAATAAATTCTACTTCATAATGGCATATGATCCTTTTTTTAAAATTGTTTTTGAGAGAGAGAGAGAGAGAGAGAGAGAGAGAGAAAGAGAGAAAGACAGAGACAGAGAGAAGGGAGAGGGTCCAGAATAGTCTCCATAGTTGCACATCATTGGTTTTTCCACATAGTTTGATTCCACAGGTGGGCAAGGGGCTGCATAGGGCAGGAACTGGGCCAGGGTCTTCCCCTCAGTGAGAACCGAACTGGGGGCACTCCCCAGTTCAGCATATGGGTCCACATGGGCCAGGGCTGGGATTTGATCCTCGGTTCCCGGGGTTGCAAAGTGAGCACTTAACCCACTGAGCCATCCCAGCTTCCCTTATGATCCTTTTAATAATCTGTTGAATTCAATTTATTAATATTTTGTTGAAGACTTTTGCATCTTTATTCATAAGGGGTATTGGCCTGTAACTAGCTTCTTCTAAAGTGTCTTTGTCTGGCTTTGATATTTGGCATTATGAGGTAATGACTATAAAATGAGTTTGGGAGTATTTCTTCCTCTTTAATTGTTTTTGTGTGGGGGGGGTGGTGCAGGAGGGGAATTTGAGAGGAATTGGTGTTAATTCTTCTTTAAATGTTTTACAGAATTCACTGCTGATCCATCAGGCCTTGGACTTTCCTTGATTGAGAGGTTTTTGATTTAGGAGAGTAAGATTCAATCTCCTAAATTATTATTGGTCTGTTCAGGTTTTCTATTTCTTCATGATTCAGTCTTGCTAGATTATATATTTCTAGGAATTTCTAACTTTCTAGGTTATCCAATTTGTGGGCATACAATTGTTCATAGTAGTCTGTCAAATTTCTGTGGCATCTGTTATAATATCTCTTTTCATTTCTGATTTTATTTATTTGAGTTTTCTTTTTTATTATTTTAGTCTGGCTAAGGGTTTGTCTATTTTGTTTGTCTATTCAAAAAATTAACCCAGTTTTATTTTTTTCTACTGTTTTTATAATCTTTTTATGTTTTTAAATTTATTTCTGCTTTAATTTTTATTTTCTCCTAACTTTGGGCTTTATTTTTTTCCTTTTTGTTTATTTTTTTCCTTTTTGTTTCTTAAGGTGTAATGTTAGGTTATTTATTTGAGATTTTTCTTCATTTCTGATATAAGCATTTATTACTTCTCTCTTAGTGCTGTTTTTTGCTGCATTCCATAAGTTTTGCTGTTATATTGTTCTTTCATTGTCATTTGTTTTAAAATGTTTTCTGATGTGCCTTTAGACTTCTTCTTTGACCCATTGGTTGTTCAGAAATATGTGACTCTCCACATATTTCTGAATTTTTTGATTATTCTTCTGTTATTAATTTCTAGTTTTATACCACTGTGGTTGGAAAAGATACTTGACATGATTTGAATTTTCTTTATTATAACTTCTTTTGTAGTCTAACATGTGATCTATCCTAGAAAACATTCTCTGTGAACTTGATAAAAAAATCTGTATCATGCTGCTATTTGCATAAAACTTTTGTATGTGCCCTGTGAGATCCATTTGGTTTATAGTTTGTTATTTCCTTATTGTTTTTTTCTCTCTGGATTTTCTATTCACTATTGAAAGGGGGCGTGAAGTCTCCTGCTATGATTGCATTGCTGTTTATTTCTCCCTTCTGTTCTATTAATACTTGTTATTTGTTGTTGAGTACATAATATTTATAATTTTTATATCTTCTTGATGAATTGACCTTTTATCATTACATAATGTACATTTTGGCTTTTGTAACCATTTAAAAATTTATTTTGTGTCATATAAGTATTGCTGCTCCTGTTATCTTTTGTTTACCATTTGCATGAAATACATTTTTTCATTGATTCAGTTTCAGCCTATGTGTGTCTTTAATCAAAGTGAGTCAATTACGCACAATGTTCAGTAGTAAGGTCTTGCATTTTTAGCCATTCAGACACTCCAAACATTTTGTTTGGGGAATTTAGGCTATTTATGTTTAAAGTTATTATTGATAAGAAAGGTATACTATTGACATTTTGTTAATAATTTTGTCTTTCTTTACTCTGTTTTTGTGTGTGTGTGCTGTCTTTGTTTTGTTAATTCTTTAGTGATGTTCTTTGATTCCTTTTTTTTTCTCTTTTGTAATATATATATATAAACTTGAATTCTTGATTTTTTTTTTCTTGGAGCACTTTGAATACATCATCCCATTGTCCTCCGAACTCGAGGTCTGTGCTGAGAAATCTTCTAATAAATTTATGGGAGCATCATTATACATAATGAGATGATTTTCTTTTGCTTCTACCCAAAATTGTTTTGCCTTTGACTTTCCACAATTCTATTTATGTGTGTTGATGCATACTGCTTTGGATTTTTTATATTTGGACTTTCTTGTGCTTCACAAATCTGGATATTCATTTCTTCCCTGGACTTGGAGGGTTTTAGCTATTATTTCTTTCAATAAGCTTTCTGCGTCTTTTTCTTTCTCTCCTCTCTGGGATTCTCATAATATTATATTAGTTCACTTGAAAATTTCCCATTTAGTCATTTAGGCTTTTTGCTCTTTCATTATTTTTGGTTTTTTCTTTTTCTTTATTTGTTTCTCTGACTAAATAATCTCAAATAACCATTTGCAAGTTTACTGATTCTTTTACTTTATCAAATCTTCTGTGCAGCTCGGTATCAGATTTTTCAGTTTAGTTATGTTATTCTTCAGTTTCATAATTTCTATTTTGTTCTTTTATGTGGTTTCTATCTTTTTGATGATAGCTAACATTATGTATTCATTTTCTCATATTGTTTAGCTGTCTGTCTTTGTTCTTTTGTAGCTCACAGAGCTTCTTTAAGATGATTATTTTGAATTCTTTGTCATGTACTTTATAGATCTATATCTCTTTTCTGTTGGTTACTGGGGATTTAGTTCTTGTTGTTCATTATATTTCCCTGATTCTTTTTTTTTTTTTTTTTTTTTTTTTTTTTTTTTTTTTTTTTTTTTTTTTTTTTTTTTTTTTTTTGAGGTTTTGTGTTTGTGTGTGCACATTTTAAGCAGTAGCCACCTCTTTCAGTTTTAAGAACTGGATTTAACAAGGAAAGACTTTAACCAATCAGCCTGGCTAGAGATTCTGGACGTCTCTCAAACCTTTTTATGAGATGTGCACATTCCACTCATCTCACTCTTTCCTGGGAGAGAAGTTTCAGGATTGTATGTCTTCTTCTAATCCTGCTTAGCTATGCTGAGTACTGAGAGCCACTGTCCTCTCTTCCCCAGGACTGTGCACTGTGACGCCAGGACATTGGTCACAACTTCCACTTCTCTCTCTTCCTCCTGAAGAAGTCTCATGATTATACACCTCATTTTAGTCCTGCAGATCTGATCCAGCTGCTGAAAGCTGCACTGTCTTTTGAGATCCATGTCTTCTGTTGAGAACCACATCATCTGCTAGGATCCATGCAGACTGCTGAAATCTTCACTGTGTGCTGAGTTCCTTGCCATCTGCTAGGAGCTGAGCTGGCTTTTCTGTGCAGCACCTGCTGCCAAGAGCTACCCATGCCCCTTTGTTCTTAGCTGCTTTAAATTCCTCAGCACTGTGGATGAAGCAAGGCAGGAGAAGATTTCTGAGGCAGCATTCCAAAAGGCTGGGAATGTTGGATCTACCTCTCATTCTTTCTTTTCCCTGCAGGAGAAATTACTGGATTTTTCTTGATGTTTAACTCTGCCAACTTGAAAGAGAAGATACAGGTAGAGGTAAATTGCTCTTCTTACTTGTTTCAGTGTGTTTGTTCTCAAGTCCCATGTTTTTCTCAGGTACTGCAACTTCACAACTTGACTCTGGGTCTTCCATAAAATGTTTGGTCCATAAATGGTTGTTAAATCATTATTGTTTTATTTTTTGAGGGAGGGGTTGCAATGGTCAGGACGCACCTCTTCTTCTACCATCTTGCTGACATCAATCCCTCTCTCCAAAAGTTCTTCAGCTTTATGTATCTTAAAGTTCATTATTTATGTAAGTTCTCTTCCTAATAGTGTCTTCTACAATATTTTTTCCCTTCACAATTTTGTGGAGCCTGTAAGCCCAGAATATACAGCATGCTCTGGTTGTCTCCCGGTTCCTTTGCACCTGCCTGCAAATTGGAGACTGGAGATTTTTCAGTTTGTCAACTGCCTCTTTCACTCATAGTGGGGAATCCCTCCTTGTAGAAATAAAGGCTGGTTAGGAATTTTTGTTTTCTACATCTTAACTTGCCAGAAGCCCTTTTGTTCTTTCTTCTACTGTTTCCACATAACTTCTCTTCCTGTGTAGCTGTTCATGTTACATTTGGTTTGACCTTGTTTGCACATATTCTGAGGCTTATAGAAATATCTTGGCAGCAACTCTTGTGGTAGGTGCCATCTTATTCTATCCTAGTTGTCATGTCTTTTTAAGAAAGGATTAAAAAAATTCAAAGTCAGTGCCACCATCATCCCTGCCTTCCACATATGACTTTGAAAAGGAACATTAAACATTTTAAAGTAATATGTAACATATATAACACAATTAAATAACACAATACAAAAGTATAATTTATTTTATTTAAAAGCTCCTTTATTAAAGTGCTACATGGACCAGATTAGAAGCTGTAAATTTTTAAGCAAAAAGCACAGCAATATTCTGGTTTAGAAAATAAGTGGTGTCAGAAGCCAGAAATTTATAATTCCAGAGGAAAAAGTGGGAGATGTTACATAGCACTGAAAATTTGTAATTGAGTTATCTGTAAGAAGTAGCAAGGCAGTATTCTAATATGACCTTGACAAATTAAAGGTAGCCAGAAATAATGTGGACACAATAGACAGAGCCGTAAAATAGTGGGTCCTTGTGAATTGAATTGCAGGATGCTAAAAATAATCTAGGAATATCAAAATGCATTGCCCAAATGATCTTGTCGAAGCAAGTCACTAATGTGTTAATTTTCTTTAGTCTCTAATACTTTCCACATCATCCAAGTTATTGGATTACTTTACTGAAGTGTTCACATTGATTGGCTGCCTCCCCATTTCAGAAGCTTTTAAATTCAATGGTATTACACTGGAATGGTTTAGTCCAAGAAACAAACAAAACTGTTTTATTTCACAAGAGGGTAAAATAGGTAATAGCCAAATATTAGGATGTGTCCACATAAAAATATGGAAGGAAATGATGTGTAATAACTTAAGGAAGTTAAAAATAGGTGCTCCACATTAAGATACCAAGGGGAAATGATTATTTAATTTACTTGTTTCAATAGTAAAGAAAATGAATAATGCATTATGCAAAGACATTAGAACAAACTAATATATAATCTGTGTTTAAAAACTAAAACATTTAGAATCACAAGGATAAATTTATAGGACTGTTTTTAATATTTGGAAGGAATTCAGAGGTAGATCATAAAAGCAGACAATAAGAGAAAATTTCATTACACTAGCAGTATTCCAATGTATAGTTGTTCTGATCTGTCTCTTACATTACTGCACGATGGTCAGAAGTATTTATCTAGAGATCACTGGCCAGTTGTTAATGGCTTGACTGGATGAGTGGTGATTTGAAGGGAAAGGATTGGAAGACTGGTGACAAAAAAGTTTGGGTAGGAGGTAGGTGAGTGAATCTTTGAGAATAAGTTCAGATTATGAATATACTTATGTCCAACGTGACTATCCATCAAAATGATCCAATATAGAAGAGGATCTTAGTTACCAGATGGACAATAATGACAGACTCCATGAATGTGTCACTTTCATTCTAGTTCTTGGTTTAAAGAACCCATTTAAAAAAGTTAGCCATGCAGATAGGAGTAGAGACTATGCATAGGTTCAACAACACAGGGTTCTCCCTATTAAGCTTGACCTGGATAGTGCTATTGCTTAATGCCCAACCTGTTACCAGTAGGGACCAACACTGAGCCCCCATTCTGGCACCATTCCTAACTGCAACCGCTAGTGACCTAGTTAATTACATTTGATTTCTTCCATTATGGAAGAACAGAAATTTATCATAAATGCAATACACACATATTTTGGGTATACATTACCTTCCTTGCCTATAATACTTCTGTAAGCACTGCAATCCAAAGATTCACAAAATGCCTAATTACTCTTATGAAGTTCCCATAGCACTGTTTCTAAACACAGAACTCATTTCACAACAAAGGAAGTTCAGCAATAGGTTCATGCCCATGAAATTAACTTGTCTTACCACAGATATCAACATCCAAAAGTAAGTAAAAGCTGAAACAGCTTAATAAAGAATCAGTTACATTGCTAACTAGATGAAAACCTCTGAAAAAAAAAAAGGTTTTTTTTCAGGTGATAGAAGGTTTTAAATCAGATATTTTTTATGGTTCTATACCACCCATACCCAGTTTATTTGGGTCTGGGAATCAAGGGTGGAAGTGTGAATGTCTTCTTTTATTAGTCTACCCAATAAATCGAATAAAATAAAATAAAATAAAAACTTACCAATATAAATAATAAATAAATAAGGCTAACAGAGGCCTTTTTAAAAAATAACAAAATGCCAACTAATAAGTTTAAAAGGAAAGATAGGATTATAGAACTATAATTTGACAGCTATCATAGTAAAAATTCAAGCACATATAACAATGGCTGCCATGACAAATAGAAGTTTGATGATGATGACTATTTATATAGACTCAACTACCTCCTTATAAAATACCGTATGTGTTATTAACTATAAAGGAGAAAATAGTGGCTTTACAGTGAGAGATAACTAGCAGATACAAAGAAGCTTAACCAAATAATCAAAAGTAATGTCAGTAATGGGATAAAATAAAATATTGTACCTCCTAATAGGATACAGTGACACACACATAGGTAGTATCACTTCTGTAATATTCCTGCCCAAAACGCTGATCATGATAGCACTCATTAGGCAACTTCTGACTACCCCAACCTGGGGGGATATTCTATAAGGTGCTATTGTTGTGAAAGTCAGGAAAAACTGAGATTTTCCTGGTTGAAGGAGGTCAATGAGACATGAAATGCAAAATGTGGTCCTGGTGAGGATCTTTTTGCTCTCACAGCATTGGTCAACTTGGAGAAACTGGAATGGGTTCTATAACTAGAGGGCTGTCATCAGTGTTAAATTTCTGATTTTGATTGTAGTGTTGTGTGCAATCCTCTAGGAGAATAGCCTTGTTAAAAGAAGTGCATACTAATATATTTGGGAATAATGAGACATCACGTTTCCAACTTATTAGTATTTCTGAAAAAAATAATTTTGCACTATTATAACTGCTGTATAAATTAAAAAAAAATTTTAATTTAACACTTTTTTTTTACATTTAAATAACGGTATAACTATCTATTACCGATTTGATAGTTTTTGTTATAATAGAAATTTAACATACAGGGTATAATTTTTAAAAATCAAATTGTTATTAAAAATTGTCCATCACCATATTAAGAATTGGAGAGAAAAATAATTATCCAAGTAGTAATATAAATGTATTTTTTCACACCATATTAAGTTAGTACTGGGACTAGCATTATAGTACTTATAACTATTGCCACTATCCTCAAACTAGATTGTCAAATTGTGTAAAGTTCTCTATCAAGATGCTGAGAACATTATCAATAGTTCAAAATAATCTCTCCTTAATTCAGAATAGAAATTACAAAATTAAAAAGGTTGGTGACATTAGTAAAAAAGTATTTTTCTAAAACAGTGTAAAATCTTTAAAATAAATTAGATCTACATTTAAATATATCCAATTTAACCCTTTTTTTCTTAAGCTCCTAATAGATGTGAAGTGTTTCTCATTTTTGCTCCCAAGTATTCATATTTTATGAAAAAGAATACGAGAATGGGGACAAAAATAAAGAATATAGGCATATTGGTGATAATAAAACACCCAACTATTGATCAGCACTCACTCTATGTTAACTGAATGTAATTTCAGATTAATCATTTATCTAGTGTTTCCCTCAATAAGGACTAATCAGAAGTTTCCTCATGAATATTTTTATGTTAAATATTTTGGCATGGATATCACAAAACTGATATAACATTAATTCATTGAATTCTATAAGGTGGTATAAGATTTTGACTTATCTTAGT
>PVKE010048943.1:0-11420 GCA_004027555.1 Craseonycteris thonglongyai | reverse complement strand
GATTTTTGACAGAGAGAAACAGAGACAGAGAGAGACAGAGAGAAGGGGGAGGGCCCAGAGCAGTCTCCATAGTTGACATTAGTTTTCCATATAGTTTCACTCCACAGGTGGGCACAGGGCTGCGCAGGGCAGGAACTGGGCTGGGAGCCTCCCACATAGGTCCCGGCAAGAACTGAACTGGGGGCACACCCCAGTTCAGCATGTGGGTCCGCCTGGGCCGGGGCCGGGATTCGATCCTCGGTCCTCGGGGCTTCAAAGCGAGCGCTTTACCCGCTGAGCCATCCCAGCTTTCCCTGCATTGTTATTTTTAAAGTGAAAAGCAGAAAAAGAAATGTACAAACACCCAACAATAACAAATAGTTACAGTTATTCATATAATTCAATATGATAAAATTAAAACCGTAAAAAGCTCATTTAAACCTTTATAAATTACTAGTTTATAAGTACTAAGTGAAAAGACTATAATGGAAGCATCTATTTCCTGGCTTTACATAATTTTAACTGTTAACATTCTGGTTTGCATTTTATAGCATAAGTGATTAAATATTTTAAATTGTTAAGAAGAAAATTATATCTAAGATTGCAATTTTAGAATTTCAGGTAGCATAGCAATATACTGGGAATATTTTTGTTTTGTGGCAAGTTTTAGTGTTCTCCTCATTACCTATCATGTGGTTGACACACTTAAAAAAAAAAGAAATTATATGGACTCTTATTGTTCACTGTGTTTTTTGTTTCTAAAAATATTTTATATTTTTATGATTGATTCCCCCCCCTGATATTTATATTTAGAATGACCAATTGTTCTCTTATTCTTCTTTTTTCTTCCCGTCTCTTTCTGAATAGTTCAGTTTAAAGCAAGTTTATTGCTCATATTGCAAAGAGGGGAAAACCATAGTGGACCAGAGTGAGATTTCTGAGCCCAACTAGTATGAAAGAGGTGTTCAAGTGAAGGTTTTGGAGCCCAGAACTAGGTATTGGAGCCAAACAGGAGTGAGGAGAGTCTCTGTGTGTAGTGAGGTAAACAACTCAACATGGAACATTGGAGTCTTTGCAGGGGAATGTGTGTGTGTGTGTGTGTGTGTGTGTGTGTGTGTGTGTGTATTCAGTAAGAGAGATTCTTAACATACAGGGGTTAATCAAATAAACAAATCTATTAAGTACAATGGGAGCCAAGTGTCTCTGTTAGTGAAAAAAGTTGCAGATATGGAAAAAGAGACAACAAAATGACATCATCATGTTAGATTAGAATTGAAGGTATGAGTTTGAACTTCTGATTTTTAATATACATAAACAAGTAGATACCAAGATAGATTAACTAAAAGATATATAAATAAACATAAGTGTAAGTGTGTGTGTGTGTTTGTGTGTGCATTCCCTAGCTCTACTAAGAGTGTTTGGGAGCAATAATATACTCATAACAATTAGCATAATTATGAGTTAGATTTTGGTTTTGAAATAGAATTCTCCACTAAAAGGAGCCAGTGACACTTGTGAATTGATTGTTGGGCTAGGGCAGGGGAAGCCCAAGATGAGCCTGGGATATTTTGTAATGCTGGAATGTAGTGAACTACTCTTAGAATGACAATAACATATCAAGAGACCAGAGAAGCAAGCTTGAAGGGTTTCCCACTGGCCAAATGGGAGTTCACTTAAGCACCCAAAGAAATAATGATAAAATTATATTACAGCTATTGGATGCAGATATAAATAAATGATAAATAGGAAGATTAAGAAGTCACATAAGATGTATATTTTAAAAGAAAGTACTGTGTTCTAAGGCACATATTGTAATTATATATACTAATAAAAGTTGTGGTGAAGAAATGATTGTTGCTAAATTATCAAATTCCACTTCAGTTATACTTTAAATATCTTAGGTTTAACCTCCATTGTATTCAATATATATAGTACTCTATAATAAATAGTGATTAATATCATTTTAAATGTCTTCTATCAATGTATCCACATACATATTTATCTTGATTCATTCTTTCTCCCTCTCTCCCTCTCTCTCTCATATTTTCTCAAAAGATCTAAAATGATGTATAAGTAATTTGTGAAAGTGATTATTTTTGAATGGTAATTTATTTTTACTTTTGTAATGTTTCTGTATTAAACTAATTGTTTTTCTTTGTAGTCATCTATGTGTTTTCTGAGGCAACTTTAACACATTTAAGCCTCCCATCTCAAAGAATATCTGTGCTGGAATTCTCTTTGCTTCTCTGAGTTCATTCTCCATGATTCTCTACCACTGTGACCTAAAAGGTTGACCTCTGGATGTCACTGTCTAAGCTCCTATGCCCTGTGTCTTCCTAATAGGTTTTGGCTAATGGCATTATCAGAAGATCAGAGAGGGTATATTTGTCCTCCTGGCTTGCATTCTGTTTGGATGATAGGTGGATCACCACTCCCATCTATGTCTACAGCTCCTTTCAGCCACAATTACTTTTAATAACCTCCCCAAACAGCTATAGGTCACACCAGGTACTGGAAATTGCTTCTTTTCTCCTGACCCTTGATAGAAGCTGAATACTTTATCATCTCTTATTGTTTTACCTAAACATGGCCCACAGCTTTGTAAATTGCTTTTCATTAAACTCTCTTCAACAGCAATGTGCCAACTGTTCTATGCACAGACTCCAACTGACATAGTATCTACTGACTTCCTCATATGAAAATAATATTTGTTCTCAACATTGTCTCATTGATTTATAAATCTTAAATTTTTATTGCCCTGATAGTTAATTTTATAATTCTAAATAATAGAGTGCAATTTTTATTTTTTTATTTATACATTTTAAATATACATTAAATTTCCAATAGGAAAGATGAATAATTTAGCACCTGTACAGTTGGTAAGGGAAGGGATTAATCAAGCAAAAAGGAGTTATACATTTTTACAATTATTAATAGAAAAATATCATGTTAAAAATATTTCTGACCTTAGTCCTTCAATCATTATATCCTCCATTTCAGCTAAAATTTTATCTTTTGATCATGTCTAAAAGCCTATGGCATCTAAAAAAGTAGTATTTTGAATATGGTGTCTAATACATATCAAAAGTTATTTTTTCCCTCAAACATAAAATGTGTTAAATAATATAATAATTAGGAAATGTGAATATCCTTTAGGTACTGTGATCCAATTTTCTGCAGGTAATCTTATGGGGAAATGAAGAACTTTCTTAGAAATAAGCTCTTTTTATATTAAAATATCTTGCGCAGCCACATGTAGACATGTGTTGCTATAGAATACTACCAAATATAGTCTATCTGTGCTAGAATGGGGCTAAATAATGGGTTGAACAGAACTCTGACTCCTTCATGTTTCTAGACTTTTGCTGTTAAATGTATTCAGTGAGCTGGGACACTGTGTGTAGCTCAGATCTGTTCCCTGCACAAGTTTTCCTAATTCTAATAATGGCATTGCCACACTTCCAAACCAACAGGCTAAATACCTAGACTGTTATTCCTGATACTCTCTTTCTCTCACCTTTACATGCTATTCTTTAAGAAATTTTGTTGGCCCTTTCTTCAAAATTTACACCAAATGACAGGTGAGATAAATACTCTTTCAATTCTATTTTGAGACTGATGAGACTCAAGGAGGTTAAGTAATAAGACCAAATTCACATAATAACAAAAATATTTTGAAAAGTTAGAAGATGTAAGCAGAAAAATAACTGGCCACACAGATTTCTCCCTGGCCTGCAAATTCTCTGCTGTGGTGTCATGACAAAAACATTTGCTATAATAATGTTTGACTACGCTTCTTGCCGATAAAGGCATTTTCTTATTTATAAGAAACAAATCTCCTTTTTCTAATCACAGATACAGCTATTATAGTCTCAGGAACTGAGTTTACAGTGTCCGAACCTATTCCTGAGTTTCATTATTGGCATTTTCACTGGTTCTGTTACTGTACTTTCTCCAGGGTACTGATGCTGTGAGTTTTGTGTTTGTCTTTAAATCTGTTTAGATAGATTATAAATGGGTGAGGCTTGATTTTTTTAAGGCATTATAAAAGTACTCTAGCATCAGCTTATATTATTAGCTATTATTAATCTAAACATGACTGGTTTGAGAACCTATTTCAGGTGTGTCTATGATAAAAGGAGTTCTCACTGTCTTTCATTTGTTCTGTGTATTTAACTAGTATTTTTGTGTCTTTGTGATGAGATTATTTAGGTAAAATCCCTTTGTTATTTATGAATTACTATTGCATTTGTTTATTTTTATCTTTTCAATTTACTAAGGTAAAGGATGTGATCAGAAAATGAGTCTCATGGGAAAGCTGGGATGGCTCAGCGGGTTAAGCGCTCGCTTTGAAGCCCTGGGGACTGAGGATCGAATCCTGGCCCTGGCCCATGTGGACCCACATGTTGAACTGGGGCGTGCCCCCAGTTCAGTTCTTATGGGGATCTATGTGGGAGGCTCCCGGCCCGGTTCCTGCCCTGCGCAGCCCTGTGCCCACCTGTGGAGTGAAACTATATGGAAAACTAATGTCAACTATGGAGACTGCTCTGGGCCCTCCCCGTTCTCTCTGTCTCTGTTTCTCTCTGTCAAAAATCAATAAAATAAATCTTTAAAAGAAGAAAATGAGTCTTTATTTTGGGAGTAGGTTGAAACACTGGTAGAACAACTAGTTTTTTCTCTTAATTAAAGATCTGGACAAATAAAAGTGAGCAAATGCCAAAGAAGTAGAATTGTAGGAATTCAATAAAGCAACTTTTAGAAGGGATTTAAAGTTAAAAAAAAATAGCTTATTGAAATAAGAAATTCATCTACACGTAGTTAGATCTGTCTCTTGTCATCTATGTTTTGTTGGTGTGGAATGAGTCTAAAGAGTTATATAAAGCTACTTACAGTGCATCTAATAGGTGATAGAAGGGTATTATAAAAACAGAGAAAATGTCTAAATTACCATTAGGTTTGAGCTTCGTGTTTCCTAACTCATAAATTATAAATGTGACAGAAAATATAATGTGGCCCAGTTTGAATACCTCAATTTTGGGATTCTAAACCTAGCTCTTTAATGGACTAGCTCTATCACCTTGGGAAAGTAATTTTCTTCTGTAAGGTTTGGTTTTCTTGTGAAAAAATAAAGATACCAGACACTTGATCTAACTTTTCTATTTGACCCTCTTTTAACTGACAAGCATGCTGATTGTCTGAACGTTTGAACTAATATGTCAAAAAAAATCAAGGACGCCAGCAGAATGGCTCAGTGGGTTGAGTGCTCATCTTGCGGCCCTGAGGTCCTAGGATCAATTTCTGGTCCCAGACCGTGTGGACCCATATGCTAAACTGGGGTGTGGCCCCAGTTCAGTTCTCAATGTGGCAAGCCTCCTATGTGAGAAGCCTCCTGCCAGATCCTGCCCTGCACAGCTCCTTCCCCACCTGTGGAATGAAACTATGTAGAAAACTAATGACATGCAACATCAGAGGCTGCTCCGGGCCCTCCCTCTTCTCTGTCTCTCTCCCCCCACCCCTTCTCTTTGTCAAAAACAATAAAAATAGATCTTAAAAAAAAAAAGATATCAAAAAATCCTATGTGTAAATGTTTCAATGCTTCTAATTTAAGGTATACTTTTTGGAAGTGAATAATAGAAGTTCAAAATTACTTTGGTTTATATTTGGCTGTGAAGAGATATTTCAGCCTTCAAAATAGCATATTATTATATGTTATTTAAATATTGAACTGGCATATTTTATCTATACATTCATATGAAATCTACAATTATAAATATAAAAGTTACAGTATACATTCTACTATATACCATAGCTATGAAATATTGAGCATCTAATATGTGCCAAAATCTTAGATACTTCATATAGTTTGATTATAACAAGTTTACAAATTGTATTATCCTCACAGATAATCCTTAGAGATGTTTAATAGTTGTCAAGATCACACATGTTAGTAAATGACAGAATTTATTAATTTCATATTCCAATTAAAAAACCCCTTTCAGATATAAACTAAAATATGAATTTGACTAACATTAAAATCTGTCTTCTTTTAAATTGATAAGAATATGGGCTGAAAAACCATTTTCCCCCCAATAAGTTACATCGTCACATTGAGCATGGCAGTTTCTTTCTCTGGAACTCAATTATCACTACTATAAATGGAAGAATTAAACCAAGTGATCTCTAATTGTCATTATAATCTTAAAATTACAAACCATTAATGCACTTCTCTGAGCTTGTATTTTTTCTCTCTCTCTGTGTTTACACAAGTTTCTCTGAGAGAATCTTTTTTGAAGCGTTACAATGTATTTTTACTTTTAATGTTTTCTCTTTGACTCCTCCATTGATCCAGGTAGACATTCTTTGTATTTCCCTCAAAGAATAAAACAGCACGGCAGAAATAACAAACAAACAAACAAACAAACAAACAAACAAATATATATATAAATATGGAGAGAGAGAGAGAAAGAGAGGGAGTGAGGGAGAGCTAGCCCATTGCTTTTGAGTTTTAAAAATCTTAATTTCAGGGGTGCTGGGTAAGATTTATATGCTTAAAATCAAGTTAGAGAGAATATGGGATGGAAGAGGGAAGAGAAATGCTTCCTATTCTGGAGACTCGAACAACTCCTTAGGTGGTAAAGAAAAAGAGAAACTGTGTTGAAGTGATAAGTCAGAGAGTAGATCTTTGGGAGACAGAAATTGATCTTGAGTGGCACAGAGAGTGACAGCTGAAGACTTCCTAATCTCATCAGTGCACATACCCAATCAAGATAGGGCTATTGTTGGTTGGGGCTTTGGAACCACATGGGGTTTGACTCAGAGCAACGGTCACTCACTAAATTTTCCTTAGAATGAGGAATGTACATGGCCTGCATCGAGAAATTTAGTTACTGATCTTTCTTGTTGGCATCCAGCTGATAAGACAGCAGCCAGCAAGTTGTGTCTCTGGTTGTGCAAAAGAAGTGTTCTCCTGTCCTTACACTTTTCTCAGTTCCCATATAACTTGCCCCATGTACAGACACTTATTTAAATGTGCCAGAATATTTATAAGCACTCTAAATGGAGAGTAAAGTCAGGACAACTAGAAGGAAAAAGAAAACAATGTGGAAGACAAAGTTCCATCCCTCACCAAACCAAACACCATATTTGTATATGGGTAGGAATGAATGCAATCAGCTCTTGGTCTTCTCCACAAAACAGTTCATTGATAAAACATACCTTGCAAAAAATAACTCCTGGGAAAGCTGGGATGGCTCAGCAGGTTAAGGGCTCACTTTATAGCCCTAGGAACTAAGGGTCAAATCCCGGCCCAGGCCCATTCAGACCCATATGCTGACCAGGGGTGTACATTCCATGTGGGAGGCCCCCAGTTGGTTCATGCCCCCCATTCGGCCCCTGGCTTAAGGGGGCATGTCCCCCATGCAGGAGGCCCCCAGCCCAGTTTCCACCCTGTGTGGCCCCTGCCCACCTATGTGGAATGAAACTATGTTGAAAACTGATGATGTACAACTATGAAGACTGCTCTGGGCCCTCCCCCTTCTCTCTGTCTCTCTCTGAATCTGTCTTTTTCTGTCTCTGTCAAAAACAATAAAATAAATATTTAAAAGAAATCCTGGATGTTAAACTAGAATATATTTAAAATGTTAAATAAGGGTGATCTCCTTAATAAATAAAACTTAATATTACAAGTATATTCATCCATGAAGAAAAGTTATTTTTGGTGGTGAGAAAACACACAATACACTGTGGACTACCTTGGTAGTAATAGCAAAGTTGAAGTTATTTTTCATACTTTTAATTAAGCTAATGGAATCTCAAAGCCCTGAAGTTTATTTAATCCCAGGAATAGGGGAAGCTTAGATGGCTTAGCAGGTTAAGTGCTTGTTTTCCAGACTCAGGGGTCAAGGATGGAGTCCTGGCCCCTGCCTGTGTGGACCCATATGCTGAACTGGGGTGTGCTTTTCATGAGGGAGGCCCGAGTTCAGTTCTCACCCCCTGGTTTAGCCCCTGTCTCAAGAGGGCATGCCTCTCATGCGGGAAGACCCTGCTGGGTTTCAGACCTGCACGGCCCCCACCCACCTGTGTGAAACAAAACTATGTTGAAAGGTGATGATGTACAACTATGGAGACTGTTCTGGGCCCTCCCCCTTCTCTCTGTCTCTCTCTGTCTTTCTCTCTCTCTCTGCAAAAACAATAAGAAAAAAAAAAAATCTTTAATCCCAGGACTAATTATCTTCTACCTCTATCCAGGACAATGTGTGATAAAAGGTAAAGTTTATTAACTCTTAGTTCTAAAAGAATATGGAATCAGATGGAAATATAAGCCTGAGTTTTATTATTTGAGTGTAGATTTTAAAAGAAACATCTCTTAGTAGCTAGATCTCATGATTTTGCCCAAGCACACTAACTTAACTGCCTATGATTACTTAAGAGTATGTATGTTTTTGTTTCTTTTCAGAAAATATTCCATGATGCATTATTTCCAGGTGGCATTTGTTAATAACTTGACATCCCAGGGAAGCATAAATATAGGTAATTCCAAACACCAAGCACAGCCAACACCCACAAGTATCAGAGAATTAATTAACTATTATCATAAGTACTCCTCATTTAATGAGCAGGTACTGCTGGTAATGAGTACATAATGCACCCTGGAAGGAGTAAAATGGTTGCAAAAGAGAAATTTCTGTGTCCGTAGCAACATTCTGGTATCAGAATGTTGTCGTGTAAAGATATTCGGATGTTAGCTTGTACACTTTATTGCCTCTAAAATGCCTTTCATTCAAGTTCCCTGTTCAAAGGGGCTAGTTGAGGGTTAGAAAGTTAACTTTTTTCTCCAATGAATAATATTACCATTGCTTTCTTGCTTCAGTAACACATAAGCAAGTGCTTTCTGCCTTCATCCAAATTCCTACCTTCTACCCCATTATATATCAAACATTTATTGAATATCTATGAGAGTTGTCTTTCTTTTTGAGAATTGGGAATGGTGCTATGAAATTTTGAGCTGAATAAGCCATGGTATCTGTGCTCACATTGCTCTGGGCCTGTGAGGAAAATTCAGGGACTCTGAATCATAGAATGCAAAATATCCAACACACCCAGCGACTTTATGAACTTAATATTTTCCTTATAACAGTAGATGTTTCTACTAGTAAACTCTTCCATCAAAATGTAAACATTGGCTAATTTTATTCAGAAAATACTTTCAATGTCCTACTGTATACCAAGCATTATGTTAATTGCTGGAGATATAGGCAAAATTCAACAAACTGAAGCTTTAAATGAGCTAATAATCTGATAGTTAAGGAAATTATGAATAATGTGCATAGACTAGGTATAATGACCAAAGAGGCCTTTTAAGTATGTTTTGAAAAATATTATAGTAGCATTTATTTACTTATGTGACCTCTGCTCTGTTCGGAAATAATAAAAACAGTATAGCATGATACAAAAGACACTGTTTGCAATCTTGAGATCCGGTTTCTAGTCCTACCCTTTCCATGTGATTTTTGGAACAGACTGTGCCTTTTTTTTTTTTTTCTCCTATGCTCCAAAATTAAGAAATTTAACACTTTAGGATCTAAAGTCTGGGCCAATTCAATGACTACAACTGTATAGAAATCTGCAAGCTATAAACTTGACTTTTTCAAGTGTCTATCTACAAGGTCTGTGATGAGAATAAACTGACTACGATGGCTTAAAATGACAGGGCCAGCTGTTCTAAGGGCTTTGTAAAATGAACTGAGAAATGGAACTTAGAAATCAGAGGGACTTCCCAGAGGGCTGGTGAAAATCCCTTCTTTCCCAGAGCCTAGTTTCTAGCTTCCATTTCGGGTCTAACAGTTTTAATGAAAAGTAGGCTTCTGAAATAAAGCTGTTTGTGATGGGAAATACTTTCTTTAAGGTCCAGGACTTTCTAATCCCTTGATTTTAAACTGTAATTAATAGAGGGATTAGGGAATTTGATGTGAAAGGTGAGACATCCTGAATTTAGAGTCTGGAGGTGATATCATTGGCTTAGCCTCTTGTAGGGCCTCAGACAAGTTCTATGCCAAATGTAGAGATTTCCCACTTATTTATGTATTTATTGTTTGTTAGTTAGTTTGTTTATTATAAGTACTGGACCATCACAGCAGTACCTATCATTAACAAAATAAGGGGAAAACAAAAGTTATTTGTTTGCTTAATATTTTCCCTTGACCCACAGTGCATTATTGCAGAAGGAATGGTAGAAATACAAACAATGCCATTTCTACCAGGGTTCTTGAGGGGACTCATAGTCCTAAAAGATAAATTGCTTTATCTCTGGGTTATTTTAATTCCTCATTTATTTATTTGGAGTTAACCTTGGCTAATTATTGTTATTAATTTCTATTATAAATGTATGCAATTGGGTTGAAAATTTTTACTCCAGAAATTTTTATTTCCTTAATATATATTAAAAAAAAATTCTTAAAGTTGTTTCAATCAGAACCAATGGGGGTTGTGGGCAATGCCTTTTCTTATATACTTGCACTGGAGATTATCCTATCATATGTTTATGTGAGACTTTGGTTGATGGTTGGTCTGGTGTATTGCATTAATGGGGCAAATTCCCCAGTATATGGGGAGTTCCTCCTGAGTGTTATTTCTCTCACTGCAAAGTGGATTGCGTGATGAACTCTGCTGTTCCTGTAGAGCAACAGTGAGCGACTATTTCTTGAATTGCCAAAAGACTAACTAACATATTATCTTTTTAATTTATATATTATCTTTTTAGACAAATATTCTTTCTCAAGTGTCACAGGAGAGTTTGTATTATGCAAAGGTTTTAGTCACTAGAGGGAGATGTAATTACAAAGTCCTTGTAGTAAGTTGGAGTTCATGAGGCAGAAAGGAAGGCAAAGAAGCCAGGAAATGACATGGTTCTATATCCTGCCAGAAATCTGGTAAGAGCACCAATGGGTATCTTATGTTAAGCTCATTCTCTGGTATTCTGATGGCTACTTACCATAAAACAGCTCATCCATCCAAACCTGCAAACACATCTCTACTGAAAAGTTGGCAGTCGTAAGGGACCAGAATTTCCATCTGTGTTTAAGTAAACACCTGTTAGTGTTAGATGTCATAGGTTGTTGAAAGACTGTGCCACTTAATAGCATCATGAAATATAAATATTTTAAGGAATATTCATGGACCCCGTTAATACATCTTTTAAAAAAGAATCAGAGTCTGGAATGTCAGATGAAGTAGGAAACTTACAGGTCATCAGGTCATCTTCCCTCAATTTTCACAATAAGAGATTGAATCTTAGAAAAAATTTTTTCAAAGACACTACTTTGGCAAATACTTAGTGATAGGCTGACCAATGTTCCATTTTAAATAAAGATATATTTATTTATTTATTTATTTTTGACAGAGAGAGAGAGAGAGAGAGAGAGAGAGAGAGAGAGAGAGAGAGA
>PVKE010048942.1:0-11419 GCA_004027555.1 Craseonycteris thonglongyai | reverse complement strand
AGAGGGCACCAGCATTATGGACACACTCAATGGTTTGGTGGTTACCAGGATAGGGGGGAGGAGCGGGGGGACAGTTGTGGGGGGAGGTGGGAGTGGGCACTAGATATAAGGTGATGGAAGGGGAACTGATACTGAGTGATGGGCACATAATACGATGCATGAATGATGTGAGATGGACTTGTACATCTGTAAACTGTCTGTTACCAACCAATGTAACCTCATCAAATTTAACAATAAATTAAAAAAAAAAAATGTCCTTAAATAGGGATCTAAGATGGAGAGTAAGTGAGCATTGAGCTTGCACCCTCACAAGACTACATCAAATGCATACCTATATTTAGAGCAAATTCTCCTGATAGACAACTGAGAGCTAATTGAACAGCTACTGCACAACAAGCAAGAAAGTGACCACATGGAGAAGGTCAGGGAGCCCTGAGAGTTCTGTGGGAGCCGGGGGAACAATCCAGGACTGGAGGAATGGGTGAGCGCCATTGTTTACATTTCCCCACAACCTGGATAGTGGACAGGCGTTCTACCCAGGCTCTCTGGCAGACATACGGGTCACTATAGCACGTCCCCAGCCACCCTTGCTGGAGATAAACGCAGCAGAAACAGGAATGTGCCACAGCACGGGCACACGAGGGGCCCCTTCACCTGGAGATTGATCCAGCAGGGGCAGCAGCGTGCTGCTTTGAGCCCTCACTGGGCTGCATACACAGGAGCCTTCCCGACCTGAAGAGACTGCGGAGCCAACAGAACGCCGTAGTACCGCCTGCAGGGCTGCTCTGTCCAGAGAGAGTGTGAAGATAGTGGGGTGCTACCATGTGCTCACATGGGGCTCTTCCTCCTAGAATGAGTAGGGATCGAACAAAATGCTGTGGTGCCTGCAGGTAGGACCAGTCCAGAGGAAGTGCAGAGGTCACGGGGCATTGCCAAATGCACAAATGGGGCTGCCTGGCCCCAGGAAAGTGCAAAGTTGGAGCGACTTTGCATAGCCTGCCTGCCAGGCTGCACCGCACAGAATGAGAGGGGTGCTGCTGTTTCCATAACTTGTAGGAGCTCATGCCCTTACCTGGAGATTTCAGCTGTGAGCAGTAATGCTAGGCTGCCCCTGCAGGAGAAAGGGCGGAGCTAGTAGGGAGTGGAGATTCAGGCGCTCAGTGACCCTGCCCACACTCTGCTCCAACTGTGGATAGTTTAAGCAACAGAGCATGCATGCAGGGGCTGCCAATGTAGAGAAAGAAGCTTGGCTAAGCTCACAAGTTGTACTGTCCTGAAAGCAAGTAGAACTAGCATAATGCTGAGCTCTGTAGACATAGGCCTACCTCCATGGGAAAGGAGGCAGAGCTGGTGGAGTTTTAAGACACAAACTTATGAAGCAACTTTACCCAAACCCAGCTTGGATCATAGATAAAACAACAGGGCACAACAACAGTGCATGAAGCAGCCTCACTTGCATCAGGCAACCCACCCAGATTAGAAGGACAGGAAGCAAGCACACACTACGGTACCCTACCTGGTACCCACCCCTTCAGGGCTGGTGACTCAGCGGGTAGGACACACACTCACCTGAACCAACTACAACTGGCCTGCTAAAACTATTCAAGACAGGCTCTAATGAGAAATTTCTCTTTCAAAACTTGGAGAAATAGCTACCTATCTAATTCACAGGAACAAAAACAGAAAGTCAAACAAAATGGGGAGACAGGAGAATATGCCCCAAATGAAAGAACAGGAGAGACTCTAGAGCAAACCTCTAATGTAATGGTGTTAATTAATTTGCTTGATAAAGAAGTCAAAGAAATGGTTCTAAGTATGCTCAACAAACTTGAGAATACAATAGAGGAACTCAGAGAACATTGGAACAAAGGAATAGAAAATGTAAAAAATAAATAAATAAAAAACAATCAGTGGTGGAGAATGTAATAACTGAAATGAAAATTACATTACAGGAAGTCAACAGCAGACTAGTTAATATAGAAGAATGAATTAGCAACCTGGAGGACAGAATAATGGAAATCACCCAATCAGAACAGCAAAAGAAAAAAGAATTTCAAAAAATGAGAATAAAAGATCTCTAGGATAACATCAAGTGCCCTAAAATTTGCATTATAGGGATTCCAGAAAGAGGAAAGAGAGAGAGAATGAGGCAGAAAGAATATTTGAAGAAATACTATGTGAAAATGCTCCTAATCTGGGGAAGGAAACAGACATCCAGGTCCAGGAAGCAGAGAGTTCCAAACAAAATGAACCCAAAGAGACCCACACCAAGGCATATTCTAAATAAAATGGCAACAGTTAAGGATAAAGAGTCGATCTTAAAGGCAGCCAGAATGAAGAAAAAAAGTCACATGCAAAGAAAACCCCATAAGGCTATCAGCTGATTTCTCAGAAGCAACTTTAGAGGCTAGAGGGTAACAGGAGATGTCTAAAGTGCTCAAAGAAAGGAGGTTACAATCTAGGATACTTTATCAAGCAAGGTTACCATTTAGCATTGAAGGAGATATAAGAGAAGCAAAAACTAAAGGAGTTAACTGAAGAGGTAAATGCCTTGCTCTGAAAACTATATGACATTGAAGAAAGAAATTGAAGAAGATCAAAACAACTGGAAGGATATACCTTATTCATGGATTGGAAGGGTTAATATTAAGTTGATCATACTACCCAGGGCAATTCATAAATTCAATGCAATTCTTATCAAAATACCAATGTCATTCTTCTCAGAACAACAACAAATGATTCAAAAAAATTATATGAAACTATAAACAACCCCAAGTAGCCAAAGCAATCTTGAGAAAGAACAAAGTTGGAGGTATCAGTTCCCTGATCTCAAACTATACTATAAAGCTATAAAAATCATCAGTATAGTACTGATACCAAAATAGACACAAAGATCAATGGAATAGAATAGAAACCCCAGAAATAAACCCTCACTTATGTAGTCACCTAATCTATGACAAAGGAGGTAAAAAGGTACACTGGAATAATGAAAGTCTCATCAACAAGTTGTGTTGGGAAAATCGGACAAGTATACGCAAAGAAATAAATAGAACTGGACCACTATTTAAAACCATATACAAAAGTAAACTCAAAATAGGTTAAAGAGACTGAAAAGCCTGAAACTGTAGAACTCCTAGAAGAAAACAGAGGAAGTATCCTATTTGAAATCAGTCTAAGTAATATTTTTTTGGATATGTTTCCCTGAGGAAGGAAACAAAAGCAAAAATAAACAGATGGGACTGCATCCAACTAAAAAGTTTTGCACTGTGACTAATACCTTCAACAAAGCAAAAAGGCAACCCACTGATTGGGAGAATACATTTGCAAATAATATATAAGGGATTGATGTCCAAAAATGTAAGAAACTCATGCAAGTCAGTAACAAAAAAAATAAACAATCTAATCGAAAAATAGGCAAAGGACATAAAAAGACATTTCCAAAGTAGACCTACAAGATGGACAACAGATATTTGAAAAGATGCTTAACATCACTAATCATCAGGGAAATGCAAATCAAAACCACAATGAGTTATCACCTCACACCAATCAGAATGGCTATCAAAAAGTCAACAAACATGTATTGGTGATCATGTAGAACAAAGGGAATTCTTGTGCATTGCTGGTGGGATTGGAAACTTGTGCAGTCCCTATGGAAAACAGTATGGCAATTTCTCAACTGAAAATGCAGATATTATACAACTTATCCATTCCACTCTGGTTATTATCCAAAGGAAAAATAAAACTCACTAATGCAAAAAGATATATTTACTCTTATATTCATTGCAGTATTATTTTCAATAACTAAGTTATAGAGACAACCTAGGTGACTATTGATAGATAAATGGAAAAATAAGACATAATATGTATATACATGCATGTACATATATGATTATGCAAGTAGTAATTAAAAGAATATGATCTTGCCATTTGCAACTGCATGGATGGATCTAGACTCTAGAGGGTATTATGCTAAGTGAAATAAGCCAGTCAGAAGAGAAATACCATATGGTATGGTGTTACTTATACGTGGAATCTAAAAATAAAACAAAACAAACAAAATAAAACCAGACTCATAGAAACAGACTGAAGGGATGGTTACCAGAAGGGAAGGGAAGGGGTGAGGGAATGGGTAAATGGGGAAGGGGAATATAGTCAATAATATTGTAATAAGTTTATAGGGTGACAGATGATTACTAGAATTAGTGAGGTGATCACATCATAAAGTATAAAAATGTCAAATTCTTGTATACCTGAAAATAATATAACCAATGATTGTATACCAACTATACTTATTTATTTAATTAAAAATAATGTCCTTGACATTCTTCCTTATATAATGTATCTTCTTTTTTACTGGCTTCCACCCATTACCCTTAGTCTTTTATCTCATTTCTGAGTATAACTTTTCTCCTCATTTTGATATAATACCTGGTAATTTCTAAGGTGCAACATTAAATCAAGTCTCATTTTGAAAGGAGTCCTGACCTAAGCATACTGGAAGTGATCTGGCACGGCTTCCCAATGCTCCCGTACAGGTATTTTAGGATCTCCCTTACTGCAGAGTTTCCTTTAGGGCTGTTTCTGTCTAATAATGGTAGGTGTGGGGGAGATTGATTGTTTTTAATGTCTTCTATTGACCATGTGATTGTACTCAAAATTTCCCTTTCAAAACTTTTCAGGTTTGACAGACGAACCACAACAGCTTCCCCCAGACCAATCATTCAATCCCAAGCCCTTTCTGGTTTTAGAAGCTGCTAAATCTGGAATCAGGGCAGGGAAATGGAGGCACCCAACCTGGAAGATCACAAGTCATCTTGTCTGTTGACTTGCATAAAAGACAAGGTACGTTAAAAAATTATTATATATACGTGTGTGTGTGTGTATACATATATATGTGTATATATGTATGTGTGTATATATATATATAATTAATAAATATATGTATATATATTGACTACATATGTGTGTTTGTATATAACTATATATATATATAACTATATATATATATAAAATGAATAAATATTTGTTTGTTTATTTATCCATTGATTTAATTTGTTTGTTTCAGTGATGTGGCACCTTGAAGTGAATGAACAGAGAAATGCAACTACACAACAACTCTTACTTTGTTGAAGCAGATGACTGGAGGATGGCCATTTTGTACCCATTCGTCAATTGATGGAAACAGTAGGAATAGCCACAGCCATGGGTATGGTCCTTCTGGCCTTCTCCTGGCACTACTGCCTGCCATATTTGAAATAACAAATAATTTTGCTAACCATCTGATCACTGCACTTTGTATGTGAAAATTTCATAAAACTCACAAAATTGGATTCATAGAGTCCCATTCATAGCCCTATGCTCTGCCCTCATTTCTAGCACTCGTTATGTCTAATCTCTGAGTGTGGTGAAATACAGTTAAGATCATGTTATGGACATTTGAACAGTGATTATCAGAAATTCCTCAAGAAAGATAATGATAGAGATTAGAAAATAAAGGGTAAGTCTGCATGAACTCTGAGTTGAAGTCTAGCCCCTTACAATTTGTTTTCTGTGAAAACTTGGGCAAGCTTCTTAACTCTATGCCCTTGTTTCCTCATTTTCAAAGTTGAGATCATACACCTACTTCATAGGGTTATTAGGAAGATTAAATAACTTAATATATAGAAAACCTAGTGCTGGGCGTATCCTCAGTTCTTTATAATGGTTTGCTTTTATGCTAATGTCACTCCTCCTGGGTTCCAAAGCTGATGACAATTTTTAAATCATCATCTCTTTTATTTTTTAACATTCAGTTTTTCATGTGAATTGGGTGGTGTGCATTTAGTCAGATGTATAGAGTTTTCTGTAGGGTTTATTGTTTTTTTAACCAGCTGTCTACATTAGCAAAATATTAAAATTTTGGTGATTAAAATTCATCAAGAAAGCTGCTCTAAAAACAATCTAATACTATAAGAGAGCCTAATAGCTGTGTCTGTCTATACATAGAAATATGCTTATACCAAGAAAACATTAATGCATATGTGTGTACATGTAATATTTAAATATTGGCACAAGTCAAACATTTAAAATCAATTGGTAAACATTTAAAATCAATTGAATACATTATGTGATGAATGCTTAAAGAGCCCTTTGAAAATATAAATTTGCTTCATTTTTACGTAATGGCTTGTGTAGCTGTTAAAAATATTGCATGTAAAGATGCTTTACTAATTGAGGAAATTATCAGAGACTATATGTAAGGTTAATAGAGCAGGACAAAATGTTTTCAATGCTAGATGATTCCAAATTTGTAAATGACATGTGGCATGTATCTACTTATTCAATTAAAAAATATTGGAAGAAAATATACTCAAATATTAATAGTGCAGATCTCCTGTTGGTGTTTTTATTTTTCTTAATATATTCTATTTTTAAACATGTAACATTTTCCTAATTAGAAATTAAAATTAAGCTTCATTAAAATGATGCATTTCTTTATTAAAATGATGCATGTCTTATCAGACATAAACCAATTACATTTTAACTACAATACGTTACATTGCTATGCAAAGTGGACATAATAAAAAATAAACAAGAAATTCAAGTGATGTTAAAATTGTGTGTATATATTAGCCACTTCCCAAAATCAATTGAGTAATGACTAAAACAAGTTAACAAAATGGTCATATTAAAATGGAGAACTACAGAGTTAGTGAAAAGATCAGTGACTGCTGGGAGTGAAGTGAGAAGAAAGGGATGAATAAGTTGAGAACAGGATTTTTAGTGCAATGAAAGTACTCTGTATGATACTATAATGATGGATACGTGACATTATACATTTGTCAAAATCCATAGAATGTACAATAACAAGAGTAAAATGTAATGGAAACTATGGATTTGGGGTTACTATACTGTGTCCATTTAGGTCCTTCAATTGTACCAAATGTACCACTCTGGTGGAGAGTGTTGGTAATGGAGGAGGCTGTGGGTGTTTGGGGACAGAGGGTATATGGGAAGTCTCCGTACCCTCCCCTCAATTTTTCTGTGATCATAAAACAGTTCTACAAACACAGTCTTAGTAAAAAAATAAATAAATAAAAAGTCATACCTGTTGACCTAGTCATACAATTTCTTGTAAACATGTAATCAAGAAATGTTTAAACAATTATTCTTAAACACTGAAATTCAGATTTCTTTACGACCTTACACAATTTTTAGTTATTGATTTCCCCCACACCAAAAAAGTGTACATATTATCCTATACACAAGTATTACTTACAATTTTGAATGCTTACAGATCCTATGCAACTTGTTCATGAATTGGCATTTTATTTCCAAAAGAAAAAAAAGTAATGTGTATTAGTAATTGTGAAATTATTCAGATTAGGAAATAAATGGAAGCAATTTGAATGCTAATAATAAAATGTCTAAATAAGTCATAATATATCAACAACTGAAAGTTATGTAGTTTACAAAGACAATTTATTGCCATGACACAGTATGATATATTGTTTTTTAAAATTATAATACAACATAGAGGGAAAATTACTTCTTAGTAGAAAATATGAAATATGGTCATACATGAAAAATGAGAAGACAATGTACAAAGATACTACTTATGATGGTCTTAGTATAGCTGAATTCATGGCTGATTTATAACCTTATTTTCCACTTTCAGTAACATTCATGTTAAAATAAGAAAACGGAAAGATTGAAGCCAAAATAAAATTATTAGTAAAATCTAAATATTGTGCAAATGTTTCTGGCCTCAGGTTTCTCTCATCTTCTTCATTGGACAAGAGACCCACATTAATGCATATTCATTTTTGTGGTTGAAAGGGATGGAGACAGCAGGACAAGCTCTTTTTTATTTGTTTTTTTAAACAAAAGAGTGTATCCTATACTTGTTTAGGTTATTTGGATCCAAGGAAGGCTGCAACTCCTTACATCTGTATGAATATTTTCATTATCAAAACATGTTTGCATCTGCCTCTTTATTTGAGTCAGAAACTTCTATGTTTAGCTTAAACTATGAGAGCATTTGGTGAAAGCTGCCAAGGAGAAAAAAGACGGGTTAATAATTTTTTTACAAATCTGTATTTTTCATCTTTCATACACTTTGTGTCATTAGAAGAAATGGCAAAAGTAGATATCTTAGTATATTTAAATGTCTGTATTCAATATTCATAATTAATGCTTACTAGAATTCTAAAAAATAGTCTTATTATGGAAAGAAGAGTCCAGTTTACAAAGAAATTATAAAAAACAGACTTCATTATGCAAACCATTTCTCTAATATTTCTGTACATTGTTTAGCTTTAATTTTTAGTTAGTTAGCACTTCTACATAACCCCTTTAAAAACACTGTTATTGGCTTGTTTTTTATTAATTGTTTGTAGGATCATTGTTTGTTTTATTTGTTGTTTTGTTCTTTTACATAAATAGTTGATTATATTTTTCTATTTTGCAAAATGGGAAATACTGTTGTAAAAAAGAATAACAAGAAGGTTGAAAAGTCTTGCTAACCATATTAGGAAAACTATAGGGCCCTGGGGTATGTGGGTAAATGAGAAGATACTGGCTGAAGTTATGAACCTTGTTATCGCTTACATTTAAAATGTTTCTTGGGGAAGCCGGGATGGCTCAGTGGGTTAAGCGCTCACTTTGCAGCGCCCCGGCCGGTGCGGAACCTTATGCTGAACTGGGGGGTTCCCCCAGTTCAGTTTTCTCTCTCTCTCTCTCTGTCAAAAATAAATAAAACTATATTTAAAAAAAATAAAATGTTTCCAGTTTATTCCTCCATTAGAGCAAAGCAATTTATATCTACAAAATCACACTGATTTCTCATTTAGCAGAAAATTTCCTGTTTAATAAAAGGGAAGTGAGATAAGAGGAACATGTAGTAAGAACCCTATCTAAGGGATTCTGAGTGTCCAGCTTCATCAGAGGCTACTGAAAAGATACAACAGAAAATGACCTGCACAGTTAAAAATTTACATGACAGAGTCAAAAGTATTATTAAAGTTAATACTAAATTCATATCTTACTTTTTAATAAGCAGTATATCTCCCCTGAAACAAAATGCAAACATAATGGAACTCAGTCTTACTGGGGTATTGCAGGATGTATCTTTAGTATTATTTCCCATAGCTTTCATATCCCACAGAATTGTGGACAACATTTTGAAATGCTTTCTTAGAACATAGAGGAGATACACATATATACTCCTTGAAACAAAATTATTATCACAAGCACAAAAGATGGTTTTTGGTAAAGTTTTAAAAAGTAACAACTAAAAATATTCTGCTGACCTTTTCACATAAATTCTTGTGTCTGTGTGTGTGTCTTACATCCTTTATTTAAAATATGGTCAAATGGGTCAGTAAAATATGTTAATTATGAATAACTAGGAATGTATACTTTTTTTTAGATTTCATGTATACAATTGCACACTTAAAAAAAACAAGAGAGAGCCAAGGTATTTTCTTCTAATTATCTTTTAAATATACACAGTGGTCACTGGTAAATGTGTAGTGATATAATAGTGAGTTTTATGTTCTTCTGTTTTAGTTTGAACAAATGTATCTATTCTCTATACTTTTATTAATAAAGACATGATTCAAAAGTTGGATGTAGAGAACAAACCTTAAAAGATAATCACAATGTTTTCTTGCCATATCCATTTCCTATGAAACATATCTGAATCCAAGGACTTCCACGTCATAAGATTTTAGACACACTTAGGTGAGCTGCAAGGGGAAAAAAATCTATGAAAAATGAGTAAATATTGAGTTTTAACATACTATGTGTGGTACGCTGTGTCTGTGTGTGAGTGCACACACATGTGAGATTGTTTAAGCCTTTAAATAGAAATTGATTTCAGAAAGGACAGTAACAGTATAAAGTGTAACAAGG
Source organism: Craseonycteris thonglongyai (assembly GCA_004027555.1). Classification (NCBI taxonomy): domain Eukaryota; kingdom Metazoa; phylum Chordata; class Mammalia; order Chiroptera; family Craseonycteridae; genus Craseonycteris; species Craseonycteris thonglongyai. Next base: position 1,525 of record PVKE010048942.1, on the reverse strand, counting down.
CTGCATGAGTGGCTGCTTCATCAGCCTTCTAGATACATCAAAAACAAGTTTAAAAATGTAGATTATTTTTCTATTTCAAGTTTGTAAATGACACGGAATCCTTATAACATTAAAAAATACAACTTACAGAGATCTACTGTTTTTATTGAAGTACTTGAACATCTTGCATTGTTTTATTGAATTCTAAGAAATTCAGAACTTGGGATCTTGATAAATATAAATTATATATGGAAGAATAGTGGTACTCAGGGTGCTATTGGAAGAGCAAATAGATATTGATTTGTCAAAAACAGCAATTACAACCAAAATTAAATAAGTAAATAAACCATACACAATTCTGGTCTATTGTATTGTGCAAAGACAAGATAATTTCCAACTACAATGTGAAGGTGTCTCCAGAGAATTTGTCACTATTAAGCAGGGAGAGTTTATATTGATGAATATGGAATGCGATAATTTAAAATTTCAACAAATATCCTGTGTATCCAGTGAGAATGTGCCTGCCACATGCCTCTGTAAGAGAACATCTTCAAGTTCCCATGCTTTCTCTGCAGAACCCCTGCTCTGGCTTTGTTAGAGGTTCACAGGATGAAGCTTCTTAAAAAAAAAAAAAATTAATAAGTAAATAAATATATATATATCAAACTTTGACCCAACTATCTGATGCTCAAGCTTTGATATTAGGTATTTTCTCAGTTATGTTTTCAGTTCTATTACCTATCCTAGTTAAGTGTGCTATAAATACAATCATAGAATTGATTCTATTTCTTTAAGAAAATTAAATGGGGGGAAGCTGGGATTGCTTAGTGCAGGGGTTCCCAACCTTTTTATACCCTAGGGCACATTCTAAAATATCGGTAGGGCGTCGAGCACCAGCTATTTCTAAGGATATTTATTATTGAACAAGAATAAAAAATAATAAACAAAAATAATTTTAAAATAATAAATTTATTGTACAAATTATATACACACAAAGAAACATATATACAAAACGTAATACAAAGTAAATAACACACGTATAATAAAATCATTTAAAAAACATAAAAGAAAACATAAAAAAAAACAATCTGTCAGTGTGATCTTTGGCATTGCATTTCATTGGCCAGTGCCTCGTAATTAGGAGAGTATGACGACAACCCTGTTAGCAAACAATTATTAAGATGCTCATCAGTATATCATGATTTTATTAAATTCATGTTTGAAAACAAAGATGCGCATAAATACGTTGACCCAAAAAACAATTTGATTTTATATGCCGCTTTTTAAAAAAATGGGAACCTTTCTTTGTCGACTATGTTCCATAGTCCTCTGATATTAAGGATTTTTGCAAAATATCGTTCTTAAGGTTCAAAATTTCTAACTCTAGTTCTGCTTTCCCCTGAACAAGGTCTGCAATACATGCGGCTAGTTCTATTACATTTATTTGGCAAGTAAAAGGATTGATACAGAAGGAGACAATTGGCTCAATATTTGTAAACTGCAGAAATCTCTCTTCAAACTGTTTTTGAAGCACTTGCAGGGTCTC
>PVKE010048941.1:0-11420 GCA_004027555.1 Craseonycteris thonglongyai | reverse complement strand
GGGGAGGAGTGAGGGGGAGACCCTGAGGGGGCGGGAACGGGGGAGACTCTGAGGAGGAGGGGTGAGGGGGAGACCCTGAGGAGGAGGGGTAAGGGGGAGACCCTGAGGGGGAGGGGTGAGGAGACCCTGAGGGGGCGGGAACGGGGGAGACCCTGAGGAGGAGGGGTGAGGGAGACCCTGAAGGGGAGGGAAAGGGGGAGACCCTGAGGGGACCGGAATGGGAAAAGAGACCCCCCTGAGGGGGCGGGAACGGGGAAAGAGACCCCCTGAGGGGGAGGGGGGAAGGACCCCAGGGAGTTAGGAGGACCGGGGGTGGGGGTGGGGGGGGAGGCAGGTTCCGAGGGGACACGGCGCCTGTGCCCGAGAGGACCCCAGTAGGGCTGTGGGCCGTGGGGGTCGGCGACGGGGCTTAGCGAGAGCCCCTCCAGGATGCCGGGCCAGCCTCCCTCTACACTGCTTGACATTCTCAGGGAGGAAGTGAGGGAATGGCAGGAAAACACTGGATTCTAGCAAATCCCCGCCTTTGCCCTGCATTCCCTCGCAGGGTCCTGGGCTGCCCTTCGTGCCCATCCCACCTGTCAGTATTCTCAGAATTCTGCCCCAGTTCTTCCGGTTGTTCACGTCTGATCTTTTTTTTTTAAGATTTTTTTTTATTTTTGTTTTGTTTTTTTGACAGAGAGAAGGGGGAGGGCCCAGAGCAGCCGCCATAGTTGCACATCATTGGTTTTTCCACATAGTTTCATTCCACAGGTGGGTGCAGGGCTGCACAGGACAGGAACTGGGCCGGGGTCTCTGCCCGGTGAGAACCGAACTGGGGGCACTTCCCAGTTCAGCATATGGTCTGCATGGGCCAGGGCCAGGATTCGATCCTCAATCCCCGGGCCTGCAAAGCGAGCGCTTAACCCACTGAGCCATCCCGGTCTCCCCTGGGTCTTCTTACTGACCATTTTTGTCCAGCTGAAATAGCTGCTCAGAAATCAGTCTTTAAAAAGCCTTTGATTCCTTCCTGCTAGTAAAATCTGGCTTTTAATTGCCTTATCCCCCCTCTCCCAAACACATTGGTCAGCTCATCACAGATAGGAAGGCTAAAGCTGTTTTGGAGAAAATGGAGAAAGGAAAAAGAATTAGTGTGTGATTTAGGAACTTCCTTAAGGTGGTCTCTGGTACTCTGTTGCATGACAGTAACTTAGATCTTCGGTTCTCAAAGCTGTTTTTCTCAGGAGCCCTTTATACTCTTCCTGATCATTGAGGATCCCAGAGGGCTTTTGTTTATGTACATTGCTATTGACTGTATTAGAAGTTGAAGCTGAGAAGTTTTAAAAATATTTGTATGTTCATTGAGTATTTGGAAAGTATTGGTTCACTGAGCTGGGCAGAGCTTCCAAACGTTGACATGTTTGATTGCACAATATTAAAAAAATCACATTGTGTAATATCTCCAGTTATGTCATGAGAAACATCTTCAAATATGGGGAACTTCTCAGGCTCATGATGGCAGATCTAGGTTTTCCACAATTTTAATTTCACCTGAAAGCTGGACTTTTATGGTAGACAGCAAATCCTGCCCTTGTTTCCTGGAAGTGGCAGGCTCACTTGGTTCACATTTGGGAAGCTGTCTGCCAGATACCTAAGTGAATAACTATGGTATGTCTGTTGGGTATTCTTTTCAGTAAAGATGGTATTCCATGGAAAAGCAGCTGGTTTCGTTTGCAGCTTAACCACACAAGCGCTTTCCCTCCACACACCCAGTTCATAACTTGGTGTAAATGAGAAGTGCTTTGTGTAAACTTCCTGTCTTATCCCAGGGTATGAAAAAGATGTGGGCAGGACCACAACTCAGTAAAACTGGTAATTTACTGATTCGGCCAGGAGATGAGGGGCTCCGATGGCCCTGCCCCTTTACAGTCAGTGCTCACTGAGCCCTGAAGCCGCAGTGCCGGGGGGTGCACCTGAGTTTCCCTGCTCTCATCCTCACTAAGGCTGCATGAGACTGATGCTTTCTACCCTCAGTGCAGATGTCCCTAGTGAACAGGCAGCTAATACCTAAGTGTTGAGAATGATACATTGCCTGTGTTAAGTTCTGTGTGTTAGGTGTCTGCTGCGCCTCCCAGTCTTAGCAGAGCATCCTTATGCAATAAGTGTCCTGTGAGCCCCAATGGCGCAGTCTCCCGGGCCACCTGAGCCGGGTGGTCCAGATGTCCCCGGGATGGGCTTGTGCGCCCTCCTGTTGTATTGCTAGTTGAGCCTTGACACTGCTGGCATGTCATGGGTGGGACTGGCCCTAGCTCGGGCTGGCTGTGCAGGCCCTGATGATAGCAGACAGGTGGTCACACGGGTGACCTCTCATAGCGGGAGTCACTTCAGTGTGGCTCTGCTGCCAGTGAGTCTGCCCTTCAGGTGTGTTGTGTGTGGGCTGGTTGGGGGGGCTCTGGTGTGGTCTGAAGTCGGCCACCGTGTGTGTTGGTTTTGGAGCCTTGGGTTCCAGTGCAGGTCAAGGTCAGGCATCCTCTGTGCCCAGCTTGGGGCCTCCTGGTGGGAGCTGCATTGTGTTCTATGTTTGGTTACTGTTTACTGGGGCTGGTGGTGCTTGAGAGGCTGTGCCTTACACTGAGGCTGGCTGTCACTAGTGCCCGGCTTGGGACCCTTTGGTGGGCACCGCCGTGTGAACTGAGGCCACCGTGCCAGGCGTAGGGCCACCTGATGGGATGCAAGTGGATCGCTACTTGTGCCGGGTTTGGGGTTGCTCAGCAAGAGCTACAGGCCACATGGAGGCAGCTGCTGCTGCTTTGGGGTTTGTGGACCATTGAGGGATTTTAAGAAAATCTACAACATGAGATCAGTGCAGCTTTGAGGCCTGAGTAGGTTCCCAGCAGTGCTTAGCACACAGGTGCTGGTGTGGAAAATGCCACTAGGGGATTCCTTAGGACAGAGTTCTCACCTTTAAAGGGTCTCAGGACACCTTTACAGAGCTTTCATTTATGTGGGGTGTATTTATTTATTTATTATTTTTTTAAGACTTATGTATTGGTGTTTTGTTTTTTTTTGACAGAGAGAGATACAGAGACAGACAGAGAGAAGGGGGAGGGCCCAGAACAGTCTCCATAGTTGTAGATCATTGGTTTTTCCACATAGTTTTATTCCACAGGTGGGCGCGGGGTTGCACAGGGCAGGAACTGGGCTGGGGTCTCGCCCTGGTGAGAACTGAACTGGGGGCACTCCCCAGTTCAGCATATGGGTCAGCACGGCCGGGGCCGGGATTCGATCCTCGGTCCCCAGGGCTGCAAAGTGAGTACCTAACCCACTGAGCCATCCCGGCTTCCCTGTGGGGTGTATTTATTGATAACTATATTAGAAGTTAAAACTGGGAGATTTAAAAATGTTTATTTATATTCTATATAGAAAAACAATAGAAATTTTTTATATGTTAGCAAATATTTTTTATGAAGCTGACAATATTTTCCAAAATAAAGGGGAGAATGGTATGTTGAATGGTTTGGCAGATCTGTTTTATCTTTGGCATATTAGAAGATATTTGGATTCTCCTTTCTTTCCTCCATTCAGCCTGTTGCAATATGTTGTTTTTGTTCAGTTATAGGATAAAAATTTATCCTCATACGCACAGGTAGTATCTTAATAGCCTTTTCAGATAATTGTGGTTCTTCTTTGATACTACACCAAAACCAGACAAGTGGTTAAGTTTCTTAGAGGTGAATTAAGAGTTTGGATTCTGACTCACATCAGTGAATTTTACTGATGTACGTGAAGAATTTCATTGATACATTCTGTTGAATATAAAATCTGCTCTGCACTGTTCTGACCTGCTCTGCTCATAGGTCTTTGCCTCTGCATGATTTGTAAAATATGGTTCGGGAGTTATGCAGACATTGTAAGTGATATGCTGCATTAGATGATACTAAAAAGTCCCATTTAATATCATCCCGGTACGATTAGAAAAGCCTTTCAGTGTTGGGATGCCATCAATTTCACAGTGATGAATACAAGTTTTCCATCCTTCTCATTTTTGCTTGAAAGATGGAATTTTATCATAGGCAGTAAGTACTGTCATTGTTTCCCTTGATACGCAAGTCGGAATAATGAAACAATTACACAAGTGCTTTTCTTGGAGCCACCACCCCACTTCACAGTGTAGCAACAGTGCTCTGAATGTGTCATTTTATCCATCATGCCAGGTAGCAAAAGGCTCTGCACTGGAGGGTTGAGACTCACTAAAGTTGTTAAGACGCAGGAGAAACTGGCCTCTTTGTTTTCCTGCATGTGTGTGGTCCATGTCTCTGGCACATAGGTGAGGTGGTCAGCCTTACGCTCAAATTCCAGTAGTTTTCCTCTCCGTCACTTAGTGCCATTAGTGCAAATGTGTGCACAGTGAAAAAGAGGCACAGAATGACTTGGTGGTGTTATGAAAATAAGCTTGACCTTGCGGAACCTCTGAGCAGGTCTTAGGGACCCCCAGAGGTCCAAGAACTGCATTTTGAGAATTGAGGTTCTAGGCTGAAGATATTGTTAGTTGTGTTAGGTGGAACTGAGATGTGGCTGTCACAGATCCCAGAGTTATAGATTGGACCATGGACCCCGACCTGGGGAGTCCTTTTACTTTCTTCCTATGTGTATGCTCTTTCTGAGAGGATGCTGTATGTTTTTGTCAGCTTGTTTACTTGAAGTATGACAGTTGCATGCTACATAGTCAAGGGAGCAGTTTACGACGCTGAGGGAACATTTTGGGAGTAAAGAACTGTAGGGTGGGATACTGGGCAGTGCAGAAGATTTAAGAGCCAGAGCTCCTAGCCCTGCCTCTGAATGTCCCCTAACCTTTCTGAGCCTCAGGATTCTCACCTCTAGGATGGGATTAATAATATTTGCCCCCACCTTTCTCAGGGTAATGTTGATTAGCCCAGGTAATATTTCCACCTTCACATCTATAAAGGCTGTGGGTGTGTGGTGGATAAATCAGTAAATGCATATGGAGTTAATGAGTGAAATAAAAAAAAAAACTGTATAAAAGTTTTAAACATACACAAAAAATTGAATTGTGTATCGAATCCTTCTCTACCCTTTCCCTAATACATTTGTAACTCTGGAAAGAACATGTTTTCATATAAACAAAACATGATGACAGCTGACAAAATTAAAATTAGGTCCTTAATATCATCAGGTACTCCTCTCACATTCAGATACCGCCAGATGAATTAAAGTATGTACGTATATATTAGTGGTGTCTCCTTAGATGAAGAATTGTCTTGGACCACACATGAAACCCACTCACACTAATGATAGTTAAGTTTTTAAAAAGGTCACCAAAAAAATCTCATAATATGTGAAGAATTTGTATTTGGCCTCATTCAAAACTGTCCTGGCCCTCAGGTTGGACATGCCTGATAACATAGGTTTTCACGGTTGGTTGGTTTAAATCAGATCCACACAAAGCATACTCATTGCAGTTGTTTGTTATGACTCTTGGTTTCTTTTCATCCAGAACAGTTTCGTTCCCCAAGTTCTTCCTCCCTTTTTTATGTCATTAACTTGGAGAAACTGGGACTAGTTTTGTAAAACTTTCCAGTGTTTGATTGTTTCCCTGTGGTGTTATTTAGCTTATTCCTCTATTCCAGCGGTTCCCAAACTTTTTGTCACAAGGGACTGGTTTTGTGGAAGACAGTTTTTCCACGGATTGGAGGGTGGTGGGGGTGGTTTCGGGATGGTTCAAGTGCATTACATTTACTGTGCACTTTATTTTTATTATTACATTGTAATACATATTGAAATAAATATACAACTAATCTAATGCTGATGCTGAACTGACAGGAGGTGGAGCTCAGGCGGTTGTGCGAGTGATAGGAGCAGCTGTAAATACAGATGAAGCTTCTTTCACTCGCCCATCACTCACCTCCTGCTCTGTGGCCCAGTTCCTAACAAACTACTTGTCCTTGGCCTGAGAGTTGGGGACCCCTGCTCTATTCCATACATTTCTGGTAAACTGGGAGTTAGACCTAAAATGCTAGGTTTGATTCACATTCAACTTTTTGGTAAGAATACTGTCGAGATGGTGCTGTGTATTCCTTGTGTGCATCCCAGTAGGAGATGGGGAATGTTTCCCTGATGCCCGATTTGAGCAGTGGGTGCAGGGTTGGCAGGCTGGCCTTCCCATTGTTCCCCACCAGCATTTCTGGTCATGGGCTGAGTGTCCACTGATGACCATCACCAGAGTGAGTGGCACTATGAGGTGCTGAACACCTGGGTGGAGGGGGTAGTGAGGTCCTGTTACGATGACTGCAGTAGGAAAATGTCTTTATTTGAGCAAAGTCATCAGTGGACTAGGATCCCAGAGGCAGAGCTGTAGGAACAGGCCGCTCAAGTAGGGACTGCAGACTTCACAGCGAGGACAAAGTTACATGTAGTGTGGGAAAACGAATGTTTTCTCCTGCCACAGTGGATTTAGGGCTTGTATCTTAACATCAAATCATATGAAGACAAATGCTTTTAAACCATATTTCTAATAAAAAGACTCTCAAAACCATTCTATGTGTACATTATTTTAAGAATTTATTAATACAAATGTAATTAATTGATACAGTAAGATTCCAGAGGACATAAAGAATTTGGACACACCCTTGGAGCTTTCTTGGTAATGAAATTTAAGGTGTTTGCTACAGATCCCGTATTTTTGTTTGATTGTTTCTGTTAGGAGAAATTAAAGCATTCCATTTTATGTGGTTTATAATGCATTTATTTACAGAAATTATCATTGAACTCAAACATTGGGAAATTAGAACAGTGAACATTTGGAAAATACTGTTTTATTTCTTCTGTTTGCTATTGGCTATGCTTGTTAAAATGATACTGCAACGTACTTCATGTTTAGACTGGGGTGGAGGACAGTTGGCCTTGGTTCAGGAAATCAGTGTACCGTATTTTCCGGCGTATAAGACGACCCCCTAATTTTATAGTTAAAACATAGGTTTAGGCCTATATTCACTGTATAATAGGCCTAAACCTATGTTTTAACTGTAAAATTAGGGGGTCGTCTTATACGCCAGAAAATACGGGTAATCTCCATGGGACCATGAAAGTTACAGTTTCTTGAAAACTGAAGTGTGTTTTCAGGTCGTTGACTATGGGACATGAGATTTTACCCAAGGACATATTATTGACTTATTTCTTTCTTCACTAGGAAAATAAAAAATATTTCAAGCGTAGTGAACTTGCAAAAAAAGAAGAGGAAGCATATTATGAAAGATGTGGCTACCAGGTAGGAATTTCCTGCTTTTAGTTAAACTGTATATGTTTAGTGAGTTTAAATTTATATGCTGTTGTTAAAGTGACACAATTATTGATCTCTGTTCAATTTATCAATGTTATACATTAGCCTATAAATGAGAAGCCATCTGGAGAGGTATGAGTTTTTGTTTTTATTTTCTCTTTTTTTAATTTTAAACTCAGGAAAATACGTGCATGACATTGTCCTGGAATGGTTTGACTTTTTGTGGATGGCATGAAGTGGCTTGCAATCAAAGCTTGACTTTTTTTTTTTAAATCTGATACTACCTCATTTCATCTTCATGACCACTCCTCTCCCACCTCTCCCAATAAAAGTCAGTGTTTGAAGGGTACAAAACATTTTCATTCAGCAACAGTGGTATTAGCAGTGGTATTTTCCCTGCTTCCTCCTGACTATTTTAGGCCATTGTTTTTCTGTTTGCATTGTAGTTAATAATTCTTTTTGGCCCTAAGTACCTTTGCTGGAGGATAGTGTCATACAACACTCATATGCTTTTGTGTAATAAGGAATCACATCTCAAACACTGCTCCGTCTACTGGTTGGAAGATGTAATCTTGAAATAATTGTTAGGAACATTTTAGAAGCATGACTGAAATTATTTTTGTGATTACCTCACTGAATGACAGGGTTTTTATTGGGAGGGGTTAAAGGTTATGAGGTAAAGTTATGTTTAAATTATTTTAAAAAGACTGTATCTAGTTTAATAATGTTTAAACCAGAGCTCAGAGGCTCTGTGAAATACTTTTGCCAATTCACAAATTTGAAATAGGCTTTTTGCTTGTTAAACGTTAGTATGAAATGACGCTCTTGTGCATGTGATGGGGAAGGGACTGGAAGTCAGTCTCTCTGGCCTAGCGTTTCTAGAGGGAGCATGAGGAATGCAAGTGGTGTGTATATGCATTTGGCTTTATTTTGCAGTATTGGGAGAGGGCAGGTTTTAGAAATGCTGTTACATTTCTGAAAGCTTACTAAAATATGAAACTTCACATTTGCATTTTGATATTTCCCACAAATAAATTGATTCATTTGCTTCTAATTTAAGGAATTAAAATATGTTCTAGGAGTGGGGTGGAAAAAAAAAATATGTTCTAGGTAAATAACCATCAAGTAGATACTGAGAAAGAAGAGTTCTTATCCTTTGCCTGCCTGGCGTTGTCTAGCTCAAACTTGGTCTGGAGTAAGAGTTTCTTACCTGGGTTTAGGGTTCTGTCCTGTTGCTTTCTAGGCCCTTAAATTTGAGCCATTCACCTTTTTGAAAAGGTAGGAAAATAAGTGGAAACGGCAGCCGTTTTCCTTAGCTTAGCTTAGATCACGGTCAGTGAAGGCGGAGCTGTCGTGCTGATTGATAGAGGAAGACACCTGGTCGAAGTCATTACCACAGTGGCGCCATGGGGACGCAGAGCCTGCACAGGGTTGTGGTTTTCCTTAAAGCTGCTAATTGCCATCCTGTAACTAAAAATCTCTTCCTGAGATTTTTGGAGAAATTACCTATTTTATGCTTTAAAAGAAAGCACAGGTTTTTCTTTCTGAAACCTTTTGAATATTTCCTTCTTGGTAATAATGAGAATGCTGCATGTATTGCTTTTACTCCTTTATGAAAATGAGTTATAATACCATTTTTTAAGATTTGATGTGAATTTGGTTTGTGAAAACATGGAAGTTTAGTTTTTACCTGAGTTTTCTGTTAGTACTATTAATACTGATAAACATAACCTTTAACCATAAGCTATAGAATCATAAATTATATGATTTTAACCTCATGTAGGCTGTCTGCAAATAATTCAGCCATTGTCACTATAACAAGACTGGTTAACATGGCTGGATATGTTCTGGACAGTCCTCATTATTGCCTTTCTTAGTTGAATGTGAATTTTTTCTTAATGTAGATCTTCTTTTATATATTTTTGATATTCCTGGCATTTTAGATTTGCCTTGTCAGTTGGAAAACCAGGTTTTAGTATCTTTGTAGACCACGCAGTGGGGTTTACAGATCGTTGAGCTCATTTTCCTAAGCTGTGGCTTGGGCAGCAGACTCAAGAGAACATATGAAGAGATTTTTTTTCTCCTGCAGGTTCATAGGAACAAGAATGTCCACCCTCTCTGTGTGTGATATGAGTAGAGTGCTGTTTTCATTATTTTCCCACAGGGTTTGTAGCTCAGTTTGTGGGCAGGTTCTGTGTAGTGCTGGGAATTTCTCTGCATGTGCAGCCGTGAGTTCTGTGCACTTGGAGTAATGGCTTTCAAGAAGTAGGGCAGGAAAAAGCTGCATCTTGGGACCTCACAGGTTCCGTTAGAAAGCAGCTCCTTTCTTTGGCCTTCATTTGAAACCCAGAGCAAGGATCAGATAACCCTGAAGGTGATTTACTCAAAGAGAAGGAGCCAAGTTGATTGTTTTCAAGAAAAAAGTAAAATTCTTTGGAGTTCAGGGGTAAAATGATCCTAAATTTCAGACCTTTTAAGTCTTTGATATTGGAAACCATTCTACTCACTCTTCGGTAGCAAGGGTTCTGAGATGGGCAGGCCCGATACGCTTAACGCCCACACATGGAGATGGGCAGGCATGATACTCTCTTAACGCCTGCACCTGTTAGAGCTCTTCTTGTGGAGGAACGTTGAGAACAGCTTCCATATTTAAGATGTGTGTAACTCCTGGGATACTGATAGACCGATAAGCGTGAACTCTCTTCTAAAAGCTGAATTTCATCTCTTGGCTATTAATATAGATACCGCTGAAAGAAGAGGACCAGAAACCATTAACCTCATCAAATCCAGTGTTAGAACTTGAACTGGCAGAGGAAAAGCTACCCATGACTCTTTCTAGGCAAGAGGTGAGTTTATATATATGTAGAATGTTTCGTGCAAAAAAGAAAAGGAAAAAACAAACTCTCCACGGCATTTGCATGCATTTCCAATTCCTTACAGTAAGCTTTATGTCATTATTTCCTGTGTAAGATGACTTTTTACACTAAACTACTGTGCGTCTACCCAGTTGTTTTCATGAGGTTCTAGGTTAATCTGCTTTCCTTGATACTGTTATTTTAAACTTTTTCAAGAATCCTCAACTTTAATAACTAAACACGTTTTTAATGTATATTTATACTTAAATTGTTTGTCTCAATTGTTTAAAATAATATACTGTTTTATTTCTCTTAATACATCTTTCTAGGTCTAAACATAGATATCTATAATATTTTTACTGTACAATTTCCCATAATATTTTCTTTTTTTTTTAACATTTATTTTTGACAGAGAAAGAGAGATACAGAGACAAAGAGAAGGGGGAGGGCCCAGAGCAGTCTCCACAGTAGCACATCATTGATTTTTCCACATAGTTTTATTCCACAGGTGGGCGCAGGGCTGCACAGGGCAGGACCTAGCCTGGGGTCTCACTCTGGTGAGAACTGAACTGGGGGCACTCCCCAGTTCAGCATATGGGTCCACTCGGGCCGGGGCCGGGATTCGATCCTTGGTCCCCGGGGCTACAAAGTGAGTGCCCAACCCACTGAGCCATCCCGGCTTCCCCTCATAATATTTTTAAAACCAGTTCTTTGTTACTGGTCATTTAGATGGCTTCAGCATTTCCCTATTATGAATGAAAAAAGATGAACATCCTTATACAGATACCGTTGCATGCATAATAATGTATGATTATTTCCTTTGGGCAATCTTCTAGACACTTGATTTCTGGAGTCTCTGTACTAAAGATTAAAGACTAGGTACATATCTAAGACTTTTGATGCATGTTACCAGAGGCCTGGCCTATACCAGTCACACAGCAGGTTATACTCTCATCTGCGTTGTTTGCCCATATGCCCTGGTCAATATCAACTGTAATTTTTCCTGAAAAAAGAAAAATAACCCCCAAACAAAATTTTAGGATATCCATGTGACACAAAGAATTCAAAGTATACAGAAGAGAACAAAACAAAACAAAAACGAACTTTGAACAAAAGGAAACTTTCAGAGGAATGGATGCCTGACTCTGGAAGCTGTTATGAGAAGATTAGATGAAGGAATTGAATACTCAGTCTGAACAGAGGAATGTTAGAGACCTTTGAAAGGAGGATCCATTGGTGATGGCTCTCATTTTGAAAGAGAATTGTGTATTCTCTGGTTTCATAAAGAACTA
>PVKE010048940.1:0-11420 GCA_004027555.1 Craseonycteris thonglongyai | reverse complement strand
CTAGGTCCATCCATGTTGCCAGAAATGACTGTATTTCATCATTTCTTATCGCTGAGTAGTATTCCATTGTGTAAATGTACCACAACTTCTTTATCCAGTCATCTATCGAAGGGCATTTTGGTTGTTTCCATGTTCTGGCCACTGTGAACAGTGCTGCGATGAACATGCGGGTACAAACATCTTTAAAGATTAAGGTCTTAAGGTTTTTGGGGTAGATGCCCAGTAGAGGGATGGCTGGGTCATATGGTAATTCCATTCGTAATTTTTTGAGGAATCTCCATACAGCCTTCCATAGTGGTTGTCATTTCAGCCATTTTTAAGTATGCTATTTCATGGCGTTAATTACATTCACGGTGTTGTGCAAAACTGGATATCTCCGTGCAAAAGAATGAAGCTTGGGCCCTTACCTAGTGCCCTAGGCACAATTTAACTCAAAGTGAACCCCTGATGTCTTTTCATAACTTTTAATTTGGGGGTGTTTATGTATTACCCAGTTACAAAACATCAGAGAAAAATCATGCTGAACTGGGGGGTTCCCCCAGTTCAGTTCTCTCTCTGTATCTCTCTCTCTCTCTGTCAAAAACAATAAAGAAAAAAATCAGACAAGCTCTCCCCTGGGTGTCCCAGAACCCTGGGGACTCATGTCCTTGTGGCCTTCCAGATTCAGGGTCTTACTTCCAGGCCTCTGGTTCCATTCCACATGAAACTCAGCCCCTCCTCAATTCCCACCAGATTCCCTTGCATGCAGCCACTCAGGGTGTAATAAATAAACTTTAATGAGGTGTTTCAGGTTAGGGACCCACCTGGATTTTACATAGCAGCAAGACAGCCAACCCCCACTTCTTGTCTCCACAACACTGTGAGCGCCACTGGTCTCAGCACACCCCACCCCACCCCTCCCATCCTGTTGGTGCCCACATCTTCCCTCTTTGTCCAGAGTGAATCCCAGCTCCTTCTGGCTGGGTTTCTCTTGCAGAGCAGTTCATGCTTCACTGTCATGAGGAGTTCTGGTGATCATGGACAGTCTTCAAGTAAAATGTCAGGTGCTTCTGAGAGGCTTTGCCTCCTGGGGTCTTGGGCTGTCATCTGGGTCTGAGGGCAGTGTGTCCTGCGAAGCTGCCTCCAGCAGCTCTTCCTCCACCCTTTGGGTACAACATCCCTGGTGAGTTACCAGCCCCCCACGCCCCAGGGTCCTGTCAATCCGAGTGCGCAGACCCAGGGCCCGAGTCTTGGCAGAAGGTGTCTGGGACTGATAACCTCCAAGTTCACAGCCACCAATTACTGCTGCCCCTTAGACAGCCCCAGGTAGCTGAGTTCCAGCCTCTGGTGCTCTTCCTGGGACAAAGGTCGGTGGTGGTTTCTTGTAACCACAGAGATTTGACTACAGTACACGAGGATTTGGAAGCTCCAGGTCAGAGGCCAAATTCTTACCAAAATGCTTTTGCAGTTGGAACATCGTGTGTAGCCCCACTGTGCAGGAAAGGATTAACCTTGCCCGGAGGGACTCTGGCCCTGTGCCCTGTGAGGTAACCGCTAAGCCGCGGGCCACACTAGTCTATGCCAACACTGATTTCCACGGGGTTGGTATGGAGGTGCTTGAAACTCAGGTCAGCTATGTGGATGATCATCTGTGTCTACATGATTGACCCCCCCCCCCCCAATAAACACTCTGGAAACCAAGTCTGGAGTGAGTTTCCCTGGTTGGCAGTACTCTGTGTTGTCACATGTCACTGCTGGGAGAAGTTAAGTGCTGTCATACGATTCCCCTGGGAAGGGACAATTGGATGCTAGCACCAGGTTTCTCTTGGCCCTGCCCCACGCGCCTCTTCACATCGCTGATCATAATCGCATGCCTCCACTGTAATAAATTATAACCCTGAGTCTAACAGCTTTCCTGAGTTCTGTGAGCCCTTAGTGAACAGACTGAACCTGAGAGTGCTCTTGGGGACCCCTGAACTTGCACCCAACCACTGCATTGCAAAACAGAGGGGACATCTTGAGGTCTGGCATAGAGAGTGATCCATCTTTGGAGGGAGACTTCATCCACGGGGCCGAGGTCCAGCTCACGTCCCCCAGCTCATGTCTCCTTCCATTCAGTCCCGATCCTGTCACCTTGTGCCTGTCCTCGGCAGGTCCTGGGGAGAGCTGGCCCGTTGCATTCCACCACTGAATAGGAGACTCTCTAGAAAGGGGATATTCAAACTTTAGCCTCAGGCCTCTTTCAAACAAAACCACCCTCAGAAGCCCATCATGCAAAGAGCCATCCCTTCTGTCTCCCTGGGAGCCAGGGTGGCACTTCTCAAGGTGTGGTCATGGCTGGAGAGGGAAGGGGCACCTATAACAATGCAGATCCCAGGGCCCAGCACAAACCCACCAGACCAGACTCTGGGGGGCGGGATCCAGGAATAAGCATTTTAGCAAATCTTACTGGGGCATCTGCCCGGAGGTCAGGGCTGGGAACCACTGCTCAAGGCCTCTGGAGAAAAGACCCAGGACGTGGCTCCTGAGGCCAGGCTGGCTTCTGGTTCAGCGCTGTGGGTGCCAGAAACGTCTGTCCCCAAAGCCCATAGCAAAGAGTGTGTAGATCACACAGACCCCCACACCCTCCTTAGCCCCACCGCCACACTTACGCCATTAGCAGAGGGGCTGTATTGTTTGTGACCTGGGAAACAGGAGAAGTTGTCAGTGATGAGTGACAATGCTGGAAGACACATGTTGGTGGCTGGGCCCCTGAAATTCTAAGTCCCATCTCTGCTCTTGACATGGGGGTGCCTCTTCCCATGGTGGCTTATACATTTGTAAAAGAGGACTGGGGTAGATGGAAGGGTTCAAATCCCAGCTCTGTCCTGTGGAAGCTCTGTGACCTTGGGAAATGGACTTAACCTCTCTGTGCCTCACTTTCCTCAACCATCAAACAGGGATTTATTTAGCAAAGGGGAAGTGTCTGCTTTGTGCCAGGTGTATTCTAGGCTCTGAGGATATAGCTGTGAACAAAACAGACAAAAGTCCCTGTTCTTGTGGGGCTTATATTAATAATAGTAATAGCAGAAATAATAATCATAGCTTATGGAGACCCAGTGTGTGGCTTACAATGTGACAAATGCTGCACTAAGTGCTTTACCTGTATTATCAAGTACAGTCATTCCCATTTCACAGATGAGAAAACTGAGTCAGAGAGTAAGTCATTTTCCAGTGGTGACACAATTGATAAAGAAGTGGAGTGAGGTCCTGGACACAGGCAGTCTGGCTTTGGAAATGACACATTCAGCCAACACTTCCTCAAGTGCCACTTTTGTACTCAGTCTAGTGGTAGGTGGTGCTGGGGACACAGCCGTGACCATGACTGTTCTAGCTCTACCCTCCTGGGGTTCACAGTCCACGGGAGAGACAGACAAGTCCCCACACAGTAATGACCCTGAGTGGGTCAGGCTAGGGGAAGGGAGCCCAGAGCAGGTGCTTGGCTCATTCTGGGGATCAGGGAGGGCTTCCTGGAGGAGGGGCCCTGCAGCTGGGATACGAGGAGGCAGTTTTCTTTAGTGGTTGAGGGCAAGGCTTTGCAGCCAACAGACATGCTTAGCAAACTATAGCTCTTTTGATTACAGAAGTAGCCAAAGTACTTCTCCAGAAGGAGCTATGAGGAGGGTGCTCTGGGAAGTGGAACAGTTTGTGCAAAACCCTTGAAGGGAGAGATTTTCAGGCCTGTTTACAGCCTGGGGCCCGGGGTGCCAGTTCTGTGAGAGTAGCTGGGGCATCACTCCTGAGCAAGGCAGATGGAGGAAGGCTGGAGTCAGGGGGGTTAATTCTTATCCTGTTCCCTATCCACCTGGCAGGGACTCCTGTGTCACCTGGATTAAAAGCCAAAGTCCTTACTATGGCTTTCAAAGCTCTACCTACAGGATCTGCCCTGACTCCCCTAAATATTTGCAAAATGAATCAGTGATCTGATGACCAAGGCTTCCTGGGGCTAGTGTCCTTGTCTGTAAAATAGGGGAACCTCACGGTATCGGGGTGAGGATTCAGTGAGAGGCTGCCATGTGGAGGGCTTAGCACAGAGCCCAGCATATACTAGGTGCTTCATTATGGCATCTGTGGTGACATTCATTCATGACAGACAGGCGGGGGATGTGCCAAAGAGGAGGGGACTCACTACAGCATATGGCTTTCCGAAAATAGATCAGGGTTGCCAGTATGAGAACAGCTATGATGACCAGAACCACAGTCATGGCGATGAGCCCAGGGGACAAGACCAGATGTGACTGCTCCCCAGGAGGTCCCGCTGGAAGAGAAGAAAGAAACAAAGCTTTAGGTTTAGAGACTTTTGGGGTTTTCATCTGCCCTGCAAACATTACCCATCATTCCTTTAGGAAGCTATCACTCTGCCTGCCTCCCTGAGTCTATATGGTTCAGGTACACTTGACTGTCTCCCCACTCCCTCACTCTGGTTGGTTCCAGGGATAGGACTTTGATGTAGGCCTGGCCAATCAGAGCATTCCATTCACTGTGGCTGCTGTGATTGCTGTGACCTAAGCCAATGAGAGCCAGCCCTGGGCCTTTGGCTAGAGCTATTGAAAGTGATGCATTCTTTCCCCTGAGATTATTAAACTAGAGGGATGTGAGCTGGTAGCTGTTGAGGGCCAGCTTGCCTCCCTGATGGGGAGGGTCTGCCTGAGAATAAAGCCAGTGCTGAGAAAAGCAGAAACAAGAGAGATAAAGAAAAGTTCTTGGGCTACATAGTTAAGAGCACCTGGATCTAACCGTACTTGAAGGTGAATTTTCAATAAAGTCCCCTCTTTTTGCTTGGACTATGTTGAGTTGTGTTTCTATCAGTTACAACTGATAGACTTTTGCCTAATACACTTGGAAAGACTTTCCCGAGTCCCTGAGGATGAGGCATCACACCTCACCTCAGCCTGGGCTGGTAGAGGGGTGTACCCAGGTGGCTGTACCCTGGTTTCAATGGTACACATGTTGGGTTAACAGAGAATAAACCCTGTTGGTGCTTGTCTGAGGGGACAGGGGAAGGATGGGAGTCAGAGAGCATTCTTGTGGCGGAGTGACTCCTTTATCTAGGTGCCTCCAAATGCCAAACTCCTCCCTCAGAGGGAAGCCTGCTGTGACCTCCTCCTTTGGTCCTCAGGGGACTCCTCACCTTTGACCAGGATGGTCTGTTCTGCCTGGCCAGTCCCGAGGGCATTGGTGACACGGCAGATGAAAGTGGTATTGATCGACTCGTCCACGGGCTGGATCAGGAGTTGGGTGCTCTTGGGTATAGCAGAGGATGGCAGGGGACCCATGGTCCTGGGAGAGACAGATGGGTGAGGAAGTGACCTCTGTTAGAGTGACAGGTGATCGAGCACACACTGTACGCCGGAAATACAGAACCCCGTGCCATGTACAGTATAGGTTGAGAGCAATCCTGACGTTCTCCTGGCTCTTCCCCTCACACCCACACTCAACCTATCGGCAGATCCCAGCAGCCTTCAAAACCCACCCAGAATGGAGCCACTCCTCAGGGCCGTCCACGGCCGCCACCCTGGTCTACTCTCCCTACGCCTGGGCCACCTTCTTACTGGGCTCCCTGCCTCCACCCTCGTGCCTCACTCAGCAGCCTGAGCGATCTTGTTAGAACGAGGCCAGTTCCCATCTCTTCTCTGTTCCGAGCTCTCCTGTGGCTCCCACCTCACTCAGAGTAGTGACCAATGGCACCGCCACAGCCACAGGTCCCACATGAGTTGGCCCCTGATACCACTGGCCACGTTATCTGCTCCTCTCCCCTTGTTGAGCCTCGAATAATCCAGTTTTGCTCCCACCTCAGGGTCTTCGCATATGCTGTTCCCTCTGCCTGGAATGTTTTTCCCTCAGGGATGGGCACAGCTCACCCTCATCTCCTTCATGCCTCTGCTCAGATGTCACGTTAATGACAGCTTCCTCGGCCACCTGCTGTAATGGCAGCGAGCCCTTCCTCACCCCCTCCTCTACTTTGTCTTCTCCACAGCATGACATGCTTTACAATATCGTCTTATTGCTTCCCCTGCTGGAACGGAAGCTCCATGAGGAGAGGGAATCTGCTGCGTTCTATTTTTGTTGGGTAATTGACCTGACACGCAGTAAGCAGCCAACAAACACTGGTTTAATGCATGGAGGGGAGGGAGGCATGGAGATTTGGGCATCTGCAGAGCTGGGGGGGAAACCCCGCTTGTGAGCCTGAATCCTGGTGCTTTGAGGCAGGACAGTAAAGGTACCATCTGCCAACACCAATGGAAAACCACTGACCAGCGACTCCTTTGACTGACAATTGAATAAATGATGTGAGTATCCACGGAGGTGGGTAGACGGAGATGTCACCATCTCAGCCTTCAAGCAGATGGGAATGGGAAAGCACCTCCGTACCCCACATTCGGGATTGGTTACATAATCAATGTTGTTCACTTTTCATGGAATCCCAGCATTATTTTAAAAAGGGGGGAAGCTGGGATGGCGCAGCGGATTAAGTGCTCACTTTGCAGCCCCGGAGACCGAGGATTGAATTCTAGGCCTGGCCCATGTGGACCCACATACTGAACTGGGGTGTGCCCCCAGTTTAGTTCTTGTCGGGGCCTATGAGGGAGGCTCTCGGCCCAGTTCCTGCCCTCCACAGCCCCACGTCCACCTGTGGAGTGAAACTATATGGCAAACTAATGTCAACTATGGAGACTGCTTTGGGCCCTCCCCCTTCTCTCTCTCTGTCAAAAATCAATAAAATAAATCTAAAAAAAAAAAAAAAAAGGGGCCGGGAGCATGTTGAAATGCACAGAAGATATAAACTGTGTAATGAATGGAGAGGGATGGGCTGATAGAAATGTGATAAAACAATAAAATATTAGTGGGAGAAGCCCTGTGGGTTGTTTTTTTTTTTTTTAATATATTTTTATTTATTTTTGACAGAGAGAGAGACAGAGAGATAGAGAGAGACAGAGAGATACAGAGACAGAGAGAGAACTGAACTGGGGGAGCTCCCAGTTCAGCATATGGTTCCACACGGGCCGTGGCCGGGATTTGATCCTCGGTCCCCGGCGCTGCAAAGTGAGCGCTTAACCCCCTGTGGGTTTTTGAGTGTTCATTGGCAAATTCTTATAACTTCCTTGTATGTTTGAAAATTTTCTCTATCAAATGTTGGGGAAATGGGGATGTGGATCTGCATGCTTTAACATGGAAAGGTGTTCGAGAGATAGAGGAAAAGTTTCAGATGTATACAGACAGCACATTTTTTTGTTTAGGAACATGGGGAAAAAGACAGGAAGGATGTATAACTAAGGGCAACAGTGGGTATTTCTGGAGGTGACTGGGTACACTTGACTATCGGTACAACATTCTTCTTTTTGTTTAAAAATGTTTTATCTAAAGTTTCCGTGATGATCGTAAGTTATTTTTGTAATGAAGAAAAAGGCTCAATAAAAATCAAGTCGAACAACTTGCCCCTCTACCTTTCTCTTCTCCCCTTCTGAACCCCAGGCGTGGTATGAATTTGAGGAAAGCTGATTGCTCTGTGCCTCAACTTGCTCATCTAGAGATCGGGGACAGTATTTGCTCCTTCAGAGATGACAAGGGTGACTGGGGAGGTGGCACAGCCCAGAAGAGGATTGGGTTTGGGGTCAGAACCCAGTTGGAGAGCTGCTTCTGCACCTTGTGGCTCTGTGACCAGGGTATGTGAGTTGGGACCCAGCTGATCTCTAACCCAGGCCTGTTGACAGTGCTGATTGTGCCCGGAGTGTGGGTATCACACGGGATGAGGTAAGTACTGGCCTCACAGCAGGCACACCATAAAGGGCAGGGGTTATTAGTGACCCTGGACCAATGCCCTGTAGACTCTGCGTGTGCAACACAAAATGTTCCTGGGGCCCCAAGCTGACTTCACCTCTCTTTTTACTTTCTTGCACCCCTTCCTCCTCCCTCAGACCCAGGAGTCCAGGCCCCCCTCCCCTCCCCCAGACCCAGGAGTCCAGACCCCCCCTCCCTCCCCCAGACCCAGGGGTCCAGACCCCCAGGTTTGCTTCCCTCAGGCCAGGAATTCAGGTCCAGCCAGGACTCACGTGCTCCAGTCATAGCCTGTGGGCTCTGGGTTGCTGCGGACGTCACAGTTCAGTGTGGCCTCACTTTGGCCAAGGTACCAGTCGTCATCGTAGCCAGAGATGGAGACCTCAGGGGGGTCTGGGAGAGACAGACACAGGGAGCCTTCAGAGGGGTCTAAGATGATGTGGGATTCATCTCACAACAGGAAAAGCCTCAGTGGGCTTTGGGAGCAGCCCACGTTGAAGCCCTTAGGGAGTGCGGGGCAGGAGGTGTTCTCATGGGAGCCTGGGCGTCCTCGGTGCAGTAGGAGGTAGCAGGGTGCAGAGAGGGCCTCTCAGGACCGGCCTCCCGCTACTCATTTTCTGGGTGGCCAGGTCCAGGCGCACCGTGTTCATCCTGGCAGCAAAGGCCTCTTGGAGGCTCCTAGCGCACAGGACATATCCAAGGCTCTGACAAGTCCTGCAGGGAAGAACCCTGAATGACCCGCTTTAGTCAGCTGCTTTCCATCCCAAATGTGGTTAACAGGGAAGTTTTCAAGGTCTCTTGGGGGAAGGCCAATGAGACAGGGTGTTTTTTGTTTGTTTGTTTGTTTTTGAGGGGGAGTTAAGAGTGTAGTTCCCTCCTCCCTCAAACCCAGTGACAATGTT
Source organism: Craseonycteris thonglongyai (assembly GCA_004027555.1). NCBI lineage: Eukaryota > Metazoa > Chordata > Mammalia > Chiroptera > Craseonycteridae > Craseonycteris > Craseonycteris thonglongyai. The sequence goes on along the minus strand of PVKE010048940.1, from coordinate 2,724 downwards.
GAGGAGGTCCAGTGTAGACAGTGCCTGAGGGAATCAGTGTAGCAACTGCCCAGGGAGGAGGATTCAGTGTAGATAATGATGGGAGGACACAGCCCCTAGGTGAGGCAGTATAGACAATACTGGGGAAGAGGAGGTCTCCCAGTGGAGACCACACTGGGGAAGCCAGGTAGACAGTTCTCCAGGGGAGCCAGTGTAGACAATGTTGGGGGCAGTGCGAGGGAGTGCTGAGGAGAACACGGTGGAAATCGAGGATCAGTGTAGACGGTGGTCACAGGAGCAGTCCAGACAACACGGAAACACAGTTTCCCAGAGTTGGTGGCCTACATGATTGGTGTAGACAATGGGGGCAGTGCTATCTGTGGTCCAGAGGAGCCAGTATAGACGACGCTGAGGCAGGGTAGAAAATGGACCAGAGAGTTGGTGTAGACGACGGGGAAGCCATGTAGGGACGAGGTCAAGGTCAGCGTAGGTTGTTGCCCAGGGAAATAGGTATAGGTGGTGCATGTAGCCTGTGCTCAAAGGAGCCAGGATAGTGTGGGTGTCAGTGTAGACAGTGGCCGGGGGTCCAGGGTGGACAACCTGGGCAGCAGCACTAATTATGGCCTAGGCAGCAGGTATAGCTAAGGAAGGACAGTATTGTTTGTGGCTTAGGGGAGTCAGTGTAGATGGTGGGGGTGGAAGCAGTCTGGCAGGGTTCCGCCCTGGCTCCCACGTGGACATACTCACAGGGCACAGTGAGGGTCACAGGCAGCCGGATGGACTTCTGAAAGCTCTCATGCTCCACAATGCAGGTGACATTCTTGCCATCCACCTGGCTCGAGGGGGTTAAGATTAAGAAGCTGCTCACGGTGATTGTGCCTGGCAGGGGCCCTGGCCCCTGGCTCTCATTGGCTTTCCCATCCAGGGACCAGGAGATTCTGGCGGGCGGGCGACCTCCTGAGGAGATGCAGCTGGCCACCGGCACAGGCTCCGGGCTGAACAGGCTGAGTGGGACCTCCTGGGTCTCAGCCTTGTTCTGGGGCTGGGCTGGAGAAAGGAGCAAAAAGGACAGGTCACTGCTTACCTACAGTCATTCAACAAACATCCCAGCAGCAGAGGAAAGTGGCTAATTGAGGCTCCAGGACAGCTAGGTTCAAATGCCCGCTCTGGCCCTGAGCAGTTACGTGGCCTCGGGCAAGTCTGTGCCTCAGGTTCCGTGTCTGTCCACTGGGATAACGACAGGATCACAGGCCACGAGAATATGCAGGTGAAGCTCTAGAAATGGCACTTGGCATATAATGTTGTTATTATTGGTAATTGAGGACATTGCCTGGCTCTGTGATGGGCAGTGTTGGGCACCCAGCGATGACGGAGACGGCCCCAGTCCTGCCTTCATGGGGTGTACAGTCCAAGGGAAAGACAGACTCTTCCCGAGACAGCCCAGAGTGGGCAAGGCCGAGACGGGGGTACCCGGAGCTGTGCCTGAGTCAGGGACCGGGCATGATAGGGGGCTTCCTGGCGGAGAGGGCTGAGCTGTGCCCTGGAGGTTAAGAAGGAAGTGGCTGGCTCAAGGTTGAGACAGCTGGGCTTTCACTCAAGGTCTGTCGGGCTCCAAAACCATTCTCATCCCCTCTTAACCATCATTCTGGTTATTCGCACCCCTGGGACTTCACTGGGTTCCTTTCCCACCATTATCTGGGTTATTCTTATTTTTTTTAGATTTATCTTACTGTTTTTGAGAGGAAGTGAGAGAAACAGAGAGAGAAAGAGAGAAAGAGCGAGAGAGAAGGGGCCCAGAGAAGTCTCCATAGTTGTACACCATTAGTTGTGACACGATTTCAGTCCACACAGGTGGATGTGGGGCCGCGTGGAACTGAACTGGGGGCCTCCAGCTTGGGAGGTGAGAACCTTCGCCATGCGGCTCCAAAGTTAGCGGTGTCACCGCAGTTCAGTATCTGGGTTTGCATAGGCCAGGGCTGGGAATCGAACCCCGGACCTTGAGACCCCAAGGCAAGCGCTTAACCATGGAGCTATCCAGGCATCCCCTGGGTTATTCTTTACCTGTGATTTCTTTAATTTGACCCACTGGTTTTGTTTTGCTCTCATCCTAAACCATAAGCCCTGAAGTCTCAGGTTTGCAAAATGAGCAGAGCTGCCTTTGTTCAGGTTGTGCGTGACAGGCACTGCTCCAAGCACTTAACCTTTCAGTGAGTCACTCATGCAAGGCCTGCAACAGTGCCTGGCACAAAGGGAAAGATAAATGCCAGCTCATATTTATCTTTATAGCACAGTCTACGTCCCAGATGAGGAAACGGAGCTGCAGAGACGTCTTACTCAATTTCAAGAGGAGGGCCTGCTGGATTCTCCAGGTGCTCCTGAAAATGAATCCGTGATCTCAGATAACGCTCCAGAACCTCGGGGTCCCAGGGGAAACCGGTCCTCTGCTGGGTATCAGACCCTCCCTCTCCTTTCAGTCTGTTTCAGCTCTCCCTTCCTCACCAAAGGGAGTGACAGCAACGGTGTCACAGCTCACATGAATCTCTCTTCTAAGTGGGTCACCTGGATAAACCCTGGGGACCCTGGGAACAGCCAGCTGGGGGCAGCACTCTTGTTACCAACCCTGCTTTACAGATGACCAACGGAGGATCTGAGACAAAACGAGCTGCCCAAGCCTGTTGTGGTGAATTGGGATGCAAACCCGGGCCTCCAGCTTCCCAGGCTTCCTCCATTCCCCGCCACCCCCCT
>PVKE010048939.1:0-11421 GCA_004027555.1 Craseonycteris thonglongyai | reverse complement strand
TGTCCGAGGATGCACCGGGAGGCAAAACTCGAGGAAAGTTTGCAGGAGGCTAAGGTAACATGACTTCTCTGGACTAAAACTTTACAAACCAATAAGCAAGTGGTACTGAATGACCCAAGTCTCAGACAGCAAATGGACACCTCATCCTCGTCTTGTGAACATCACCCCTACAAACTGCTAGGGCCCCATCACCTCCAGGAACTACAGGACACGCTGCTGAGAAGCAACAGCAGAAGTTTCTGGGCTCCCAGGCACCGAGCAGCAGCTCCTGGGGCAGACGGGCTGAGGAGTCGGGTACTGAAGTCCATTTAAGCACAACCCGGAGCCTCTACGGCCTTTCCACCGTGTGAGCTGGGAGAGCTGAACACGGGGAGGCCCCCCGTGGTAAAAGTAGCCAGAATTACGAGGCAGGTACATGAACTCAGGTGGGATGACACCTGGGGCACTGGCATTTTCTAGCACGCTCGCTTTAGCAGTACCATTACAAGTAACAAAGGTTTTGAGCACAAATAAAGCTCAATGATTTAACTTCTTACTGTTCCCCTGGGGTCTTGCTTTGAAAGAGATCAGCCCTTTGCTCCTAGGAACCTCTAAGTGTTTTCAGGGGATTCTGGGAAAGCTCAGTGGTTGAGTGCTTGCCTCGCAATAGCAAGGTCCAGGGTTCAATTCCTGGGCCCAGTGGTGAAGGTTCTTGCCTCCCATGCAGGAGGCCCCCCCATTTGGCTCCCACCCCACACAGCAACACATCCACATGTGTGGAATGAAACCATGGCACAACTAACGATATACAACTGTGGACACTACTCTGGGCCCTCCCCCCTTCTCTCCCCCTCAAAACAACAACAAAAAAGCCCTCAAGTATCTGGACATATAAAACCACAAAGTTACTAGAGTGCTCCTTCTTCAATATAACCAATGTAACACAGTGAAAGCAAAAAGAAATCTGAAATCTGACACTAATTGTTGCAGTTATTTAACTTTATTATATTTTAAGATCTGAGAATTGTAAAACATAGTACAAACACCTGAGGACTGTTCAACTGAGCACAGCATCTTCACACAATTGATGAGATTAAAAGTGTAAATTAGCATCTTAACTTATAACACAAATGAATATCATAGATAAAACCACTCCATAGATCACATACGCCCAGTAAACAGTTGCATTTGCTTATAAAGGACACTTGATTTTCTAAAATGAAAATTACATCTGGACCCTGGTGAACACTATATTGGCATTTATAACAAAGGGCTAATACACTTAGCACCGATTCTCATAGCTTATAAACATTTCAACAAGCATGTTCAACCTGCAGCCCACAACGGCTTTGAATGTGGCCCAACACAAATTTGAGATTTTATTGAGATTTTTTTTTTTAAGCTCATCAGCTATCGTTAGTGTTAGTGTATTTCATACGTGGCCCAAGACAATTTTTCTTCCAATGTGGCCCAGGGAAACCAAAAGACTGGACATCCTGCATCACAACAAATGTTATACATTATAATAATAAATAATAAAATAACAGTGAATGTTTTTCTGGAAATTAATAGTATTTAAAACAGTCCAAAACGACAAATCAGAACGTACCTTCCAAAGTTGAATAGGATAAATGGCTCAGAAAGCAAATTAAGTAGAAACATTGCACAAGACCGAGAACTTCCCTGTATGGAAACCCTGAAGAGTGAGCTGAGAGGTATTAGCAATGGCAAATGATGTGCGTATTTTTTACAGAATAAAAACATGTCACTATATATAGACTTTATCTTTACCTCTGTAGAAGTGCAAAGTGCCATTTTAAATTCAAAAAGAAAAGATTTTCTTGTGTGTATACATCAGATAGAGAATAAAATATAAAACAGTATCCATATAAAGAATACACAGACAACAAAATATGTATCTTTTAAAAATGTGGACAAAGGTATCTTCATAGAGAGATGTGAGCTATAAATGGATAAACATCCAAGCTTAACAAAATATTAGATGTTTTAAAATAACAGGGATTTACTAGAAAAGAATATAATCAGACTCCACCCCAACTACCCTTGTAGTATAACTATCACCCAAAATGACCATTCTATCTTTTGTTAAAAAACTGCTAAGAACACTTTATGAAAGTTTATAAACTTGATTTTTCCCCCTTTAAATAGGGAATAAATACAGCATACTACAGAGAAATAACAAAAGGTTTATATGGCTCTTCCATTTCTGGAAAGTGGTAGAACATGAATAGAACAGCAGTAACAGACAAACTATCTACGAAGGAGATGGTATCTGCAGTTCTATCTTGAAATCCTCTTCTAAGAAAAGCTCATGGATTATTCATTAGAGAAATTGTCAATCCCTGATACTTTCCCCTTTGGGATTGAGCTGTTTTGGTTTTATATATAAACATTAACCAAAATCATAGGTGTTTTTCTGTTTCCTACAGCAAGTATATTTGTAACTGTACAATAAAACAATAAAAAGATAAAAGAACAAATTGCCAATTTGAATGTGCTAATACTAACATGTTAAATGGTTTCTAAAGAAGTAGACTGTACTGTAATGTAGTTTTGCAATTCTGGATATAACATTTTTAGAAACTTCTACACAACAAAACTTCTAAAGGGCAGAAACATGACTTTACACCAAGACGGCAATAGTCTTTCTAGAATTAAGTCCAATCTAAATCTACACAAATGTTTTTTTAACGGTTAAAATATTTTGCTCCTTTAAGCTTTTCGATATAGTGGCGCAACTTCACAGCTGTCCCTAATTTAAGCCCCAGGTAGTTCATCATGATGTCACTATCGAGCAGCAGCAGAGCTTCCCCATCAATGTCCTACAGAGAGAAGAAAACTACATTAATAAATAATGCTTTCATACTTTACCAGAATGGTCATTTCTTTATATATAAGAACATATAAGACCAATTAGAGGGCAGCTCATTCCAGATGTACAGTCTCTGAATATCCATCTCCTTCAATCTTTACAGTGAAGCATAATTTGATCATTGGTAAATTTACTCCAAATTTTAAGAAAAAGGAAACTTAAGCGAAAATCCAAAAAGTGTCTTAAGTGTCGAACTACCTAATTTTAAATACTGTGTTGAATAAAATACTCCATTACTATGACAAAAACCGTAAAAAGTAGGAGTGGTAGAAATAAATTTCAGATGGTCGTTAACTTTCTTAGAAAGGCTGGCAATATGAAAATGTCAGCATCGATGCAAACTGCCAATGTGCTACAGTGTTGTCTTGACATTGAAAGATAGCTGTCTAAAACTAATTAGATGCTAACACTAATTACTAATTTTCTTACAATATTGAAAAGGGTGTATCAGATACATGCCCACTGATTTTATTCATTAGGAAAAACTATAAAAATACTACTTGATAGATATTATACAAGGCATCCTTCTTATATTCTTTATTTCATTAATTGATCAACTGATGCTGCTGGAACATTTTATTTGATTCTTACAAGATACGGTTTAAATATAAAACTGTACAGAATCATATATCACTCTGAAAAGACCTGAAATCCCGTACAGTACTGCTTTTGTCAAATACCTTCTATCCTTTTTCTACTATGGAAAACTAGAAATTAAAGAAATCAGAACTTACAAAAATTCAGTTCATGATGTTACTTTGTCAATGGCACCAGCATCCCACATCATTAATAACCCCAAAAGGTTAGCAGAACTGAGCCAAATGTAATTCTTAATAGTTGCTAAAGGAGAACAGCCTGTCACAGCTTGGGGTCACCCCCTCCTACTCATGGTGCTGGGCCAAGTATGGAGCAGGTAGGGAGAAGGATCCTTGTAGCTGTCACTACAAAGGAGAAAACACCTAAGAATGGTCATGCTGAATGATCCTCCCTTAAAAACCTGAAGACATAATATTTTAGGTACTCGAGGACCAATTTAAAGCACAGATCCAGCCTCTATCATATACGGCTCTAATTTTGGATAAAGTAACATTGTCTCACATAAGGAAAAAAGTCAGTCGATAGGGTTTCCCCACCATCCACACTAATCAGCATTCAATTGAAGGGCCTGCACAGAGGTCATTCAAAAGCATTAGGGCAGGAAAACCAGATCAAAAGATACATTACATGCTGCCTGAAGAGGTCGGCAAGGTGGGTGAGTATCTGAGGATCCACACATTTCAGAAACAGGATCACGTCTTCCACGGACCAGGTTGAAGGGTCACTAGAGCAGCTTCGTTTTAACATATATGAGTCAGTTCCAACTGGTGGAGCTGAAGCTTCAATGGGAGGAAAAAGACAAATTAAACTTGACTTGATCATTATCCTGAAAGAAGAGATGTTAGGTAAGAAGTAATGGTCTCAGGGAAACTGGGATGACTCAGCAGGTTAAGCGCTCGCTTTACAGTCCTGGAGCCCAAGGATCGAATCCCGGCCCTGGCACATGCAGACTCATATGCTGAACTGGGCTGTGCCCCCAGCTCAGTTCTTGCCAGGGCCTATGCGGGAGGCTCTGGGCCCAGTTCCTACCCTGCGCAGCCCTACGCCCACTTGTGGAGTGAAACTACATGGAAAACTAATGCTGTCAACTATGGAGATTGCTCTGGGCCTTCCCCATTCTCTCTGTCTCTCTTTGTCTGTCTTTCTCTCTCTGTAAAAACAATAAAAATAAATCTTTACAAATAAAAGAAATAATGGTCTCATTTCTAGAAACATCTGTAAAATACCCCAGCAAGAACCCAGGACTTCAAGTGTAAAATCCAGTGAAAAACTAGATACAGATGACATGTGCATGGTCACCCACAAACATCCCATCTGATCATCCCCAAACAACAAAAGCAGCCTCAGAAGTTACCCTAAGCTTCAAAGTTCACAAAACAGACTGAGAAATCAATCTGAGGTCTCTTTAGCCACAGGAAAATAGAGCAAAAGATCTGTCACTTGGGTTAAATTAGGTTAATCTAAGCTGACCCATTACTCTCTAAATATTTCAATGAATTTCTCTCTCCTCTTGGTCTGTCTAGATTGTTTATCTTAGTAGCCATATACAACGGAGCTTCTCCAAATTTAGTTTTATAACTGTTTAAATTTGTTCACTTCAATCAATGAGACTGAATAAGTCATCTTTGAGAACCAAATTAGTTCTTTTACTGAATCTCTCCCATATATTCAACATGGACATTTATTTATTTATTTTTTAAAATATTTTATTTATTTTTTAAATATATGTATATATTTTTATTTATTTTGACAGAGAGAGAGAGAGAGAGAGAGAGAGATACAGAGACAGAGAGAGAACTGAACTGGGGGAGCTCCCAGTTCAGCATATGGTTCCGCACAGGCCGGGGCCGGGATTCTATCCTCGGTCCCCGGCGATGCAAAGTGAGCGCTTAACCCACTGAGCCATCCCGGCTTCCCCTTTATTTTTTTAAGATTTATTTTTATTGTTTTTAAGAGAGAGAGATAGAGAAACAGAGAGAAGGGGGAGGGCCCAGAGCAGTCTCCATAGTTGTACATCATTGGTTTTTCCACATAGTTTGATTCCACAGGTAGGCGCAGGGCTGCACAGGGCAGGAACTGAGCCGGGGTCTCAACCTGGCGAGAACCAAAGTGGGGGCACTCCCCAGTTCAGCATATGGGTCCACATGGGCTGGGGTCGGGATTCAATCCTCGGCCCCCAGGGCTACAAAGTGAGCGCCTAACCCACGGAGCCATCCCGGCTTCCCACAACATGAAAACTTTTAACATTAGTTTTAACCTTAAAATTCCTGTCTCTCAAGGCTTAAATGCTTATCTGAATTTAAAAAACAAAAACAAAAAACAAGATTATTTCCTACTTAGCTAGGTCAGACATAACTTGAATATTATATTCAAATCCTCTTTCAAGTTTAATTGCATAGTAATAGATACTTTGGTTGCAGGTTTATATGTTGAAAAAAGAAGTAACTGAGACAGGAAATAATTTAAGTGCTCATACCTCAAAAAGTTTTAGCTGTGCCTGTTTTTCACTAAGTTCTGCTAAAATTTGTGTCTACACAAATATTCATTTACTCAACCAGAGCACACAGCTCCCTAACGTTAGTATGTGATAACAAAAGTAGGGTTTGTAAAAAGATTTGTATCTCTAACCAAGGACTGTCAACACAATTTTGAACTTTTTTGCTTCTATTAGACACAGGTATTTTTTCTTTCCTATCACCTGAGCACTACCCATTTCAGGAGCATTTCAATTATTTATCCAGGAAAAGGGCAAAGAAAAACAATGGTTAAAAACTCACGAGACAACAAGTATTTGTGCAGAAGAGGAATGTCAGTTGATTACAAGTGTCTGGCACATAACAGATACTCAATAAATGTCATCATTATGATTATCATCCAAACCCACCCTCAAAATAGGAAACAGTTTCCACTAGCTTGCACCATGGATGTTGAATAATATAGGTTAAATGGCACTACTTGTAATCTGTGTTATTTCATACTCACTGTAGCCAGCCTGGATGCAGAGAGATGAGGAAGTATAATTGAGGCTCTTATTTTCTTGCAAAGATAGGTAAGCTACTGTCTCAGGGCTGTGCACTGAACTGGGTTTGTCTTGGCTCAGTATGGCTGCCGATACAGTTGTGGTTGCTTGGGTAGGCGAGAAGGTAGTGTTGGTACCTTGAGCCCCTGCACTGGAATAGTAGGACGTGGAAGAGCAGCCCTGAGCTGCATCATCGGGTATGCAATGTGACTGATATGAATGTGCGAACGTGGAGTGACTCGATGGACTATGGTTGAGGCCCAGATCTTGATCGTCTTGGCAGAACAACTCCTGATCCTGTTCCAGGGAATTCTCTGAGTGGTAAGATAAGGCCATAGCATTGCTCTGGGAATCATTTTCTGGCCTTTCTACTGGTATAGTTGGGCTATAACTTCCAGAATAAGAGAATTTACTGGGAGATAGCGCCTTTTGCTTCCTTTTCCGCAATCTGAGCTTTCTAGAAATTAGGTGATTATAATTTTTTTGTGCATATCCAAGTAGCTTCTGAAATGACACAAACCCAGCAAAATACATCAACTGTGAGTGACTAAAAAAAGGAAATAAATAGTAAATACATTACTTTCTATTATTAAATATTAACACTTTACGATTTTTTATTCCTCTTCGACCCTACATTTTGATAGCATTTTATACATTATGGTTACAAACATAAAAAATACCCAATATCAATACATTTCTCAAACCTAAACCACCATTTTTCCAACAGAGGTTTAGTCACCTGTCTGCTTCTACAGATAGTATAGAACAGCCTTATAATCAATCTCAGAGTTATTAGCTCTTTCTCACTTCTGACAGGTATCCTCTGAAACCAGACATTGTGAAAATATTTTTCAGACACTTACGCGACTTTGCCACAATGTTTTCACACGAACACGGTGAATTTTTGAAATCTTTCCACGAATGACATCAAACTTCTTATCCAGGTTTTGAATAGCATAGTGGATGGCCTATAATAATAAAAACTATTAGTTCCTATTTCAATATAAAAGCAATATATAAGGAAATATGGGGCATGCCGGGATGGCTAAGCAGGTTGAATGCTCATTTGGAGCTCCAGGGTTCTAAGGATTGAGTCCTGGTCCCGACCCATGCAGACTCATATGCTGAACTGGGGTGTGCTTCCCATATGGGAGGCCCCCATTTTGGCTCCTGGCTTGCAGGAGTGTGCCTCCCATGCTGGAGGCCCCCGGCCTGGTTCCCATCATGTGTGACCCAGGGCCCACCTGTGTGTGAAATCTGATAACATACAACTATGGAGACTGCTTTGGGCCTTCCCCCTTCCCTCTCTGTCTCTGCCAAAAATAGTAAAATAGATCTTTAAATGTCTTTTTTTTTTTTTAACTGAACTGGGGGCCTCGCCGCATTCAGGAAGCACACCCCAATTCAGCATGTGATGTGGGTCCGCATGGGCCGGAGCCGGGATTCGATCCTCGGTCCTCGGGGCTTCCAAGTGAGCGCTTAACCCACTGAGCCATCCCAGCTTTCCCTAAAATAGATCTTTAAAAATATATACTAAGAAGCCAAATTTTAAGTCAGTGGTATCCAGCATTTTGGTTTTTCTGGGTCACACTGGAAGAACTATCTTGGGCCACACATAAAATACACTAACAATTGCCAATTAACTTAAAAAAAAAAAAGGTTGCAAAAAAAAACCTCAGTGTTTTAAGTGTTTGTGTTGGGTCTCATTCAAAGCCATCCTGGGCCGCAGGTTAGACATGCTGTTTTAACTGCTGTGAGGAAAGAAAGTTCTCAAGCTGTCATAAATTTCTTCTTTCCCACTTGATACTTGGTTGTTGGAGACAGAGCCCAGCTGGCTGACATAAGGAGCCCCAACCTCCTATGTAACTACTCTGTGTCATACAGGCATTTTAAGCTTTAACTCTGGAAAGTAAATGTACCAGCATTCCTAGAACCTACCACATTTATGATAGAGTCATTTTACATTAAGGAAGGTAGTTTATAGGAAAGAAATTTTCAAATCTGCTAAAAGGCCAGAGAGCCTCTTTCTATATGATGATGACATGAACAGGCAGTGAGTGTTCCACTCTGGAAAGAACAGTGAGCCAAATATAACAGATGTGACTGCTGGCTTCAAAGTATTTTAAAATCATGCAATCAACAATTAACCTTGTTTCTTTGTTCCTTTCAGTTTTCTATTACACCTATAAGTGAGGTCATATGTTTCTTGATTCTTTCATTCTGACTTATTTCGCTTAATAAGATGTTTTCAAGGTCCAAAGACTCACAGACACAGTCAATAGTTTAGTGGTTACCTGAGGGTAAGAGGGGAGGTAGGTGGGAGAGATGGGTGGGGTGGGGAGGGGACATCAAATATACGGTGATGGAAAGTGAGCTGATTCTGGGTGGTAAGCACATAATGCGATGTATAGACAATGTAATATAGAATTGTATACCTGGAAACAATGTAATTGATATCAATTAATGTTGTCCCAATAAATTTAACAAAAACACAAAAACAATTACCCTTATATGATGTCTGAGAATTAGGGTTCGTGAACTTGCCACCTTGTGCTTATGTTGGCAGCACTGTACAAACAACCCAGTAAGGTTTCATAACCTTGGTGTATCAGGGTCTCACAGCTGTGTTTATGTCAATTGTGGCAGTGTCTTGTTGAGTGGTGTTCACTATTGTTGCGTATTTTTATTTGCTGTCCATGAAAATGCTGGAGCTTGAATTAGAGCATTGATCAAACATTAAATTTCTTAAACTTGGCAAGAATGGAAATGAAATCAGAGACATGTTTGTCCAAGTTTATAGGGATAATGCCTTGAAGAAAATAGCAGTATTCAAATGTATTTAACATTTTCCTGAGGTGAGAGCAAGCATCACTAATGAAGAGAGGTCAGGGTGGCCATTAAGGAGCAGAACTGACGAAAAAATTGTAAAAATTCATTGAGCTGTATGTCTGTCAGCTGACTGAGAAGCATAGCACACCAAGTAAACATTGATAGCGAAACAGTGAGGAAAAGCTTAACTGAAAATCTTGGTATGAGAAAGGTGTGTGCACAAATGGTCCCAGACCAAAGGAGTTCACCAATGAACAAAAGCAAGGAGAGTCAAAGTTTGCCAAGACCTTTTAGAGATGCAAGATGATATTTTGGGCCATGTTATCACTGGCGATGAAACATGGATGCACCAGTATGACCCTGAAACAAAGCGTCAAAGTGCACAATAGAAGACAGCCAATTCTCCTTGACCAAAATAGTCCCATCAGACCAGATCAAGCCTCAAACCAAAGTTGCTAGGCTAACCTTTTTTGATATCAGAGATTGTTCACTATTAATTTGTACCAACAGGATAAACAGTCAATCAAGTTGACTATTTGGAAAAGCTGAAAACGCTGCATGAAAAAAATAAAAACTTTACCAACAACTCACGGCTCTTGCATCATGACAATGCACCAGTTCACATGGCACTGTCTGTGAGGGATTTTTAGCCAGCAAACAAGTAACTGTATTGGAACATCCTTCCTATTCACCTGATTTGGTCCTCAATGACTTTTTTCATTACCCGAAAATAAAGGAAATATTGAAAGGAAGACATTTTGATGACCCTCAGGACATCAAGGGTAATAAGATGAGGGCTCTGATAGCCATCCCAGAAAGAGTTCCAAAACTGCTTTGAAGGGTGAACTTGATGCTGGCATCGGTGCATAGCTTCCCAAAGTGAACATAGTGATATTCAACAATGAGGTCTGTCACATTTTTTCTAGGATGAGCTCATGAACTTAATAGTCAGGCCTCGTAAAACCTTTGAGTTCACTCCCCTATATGCCAAGCAGGAATGTGACTGATAAAACCTGAAGATTTTTGGAATACCCAGAAATTTCATTCCAGCAAAAAATATACTTAAATAAGAAGCCAGGACCATTTACTCATTCATTCAGTTCAATAAACATTGATTGAGGGCCTACCACCTGTCAGAACTATTTTGCTAGATGCTGGGAATGTGAACATTTAGGGAAAACAAAAAAAACCACAAAACCAAACAAACCGCACAACTTCCGTCCTAATGAAGTCCCATTTCAGCTAGAGAGAGACACTAGAGACAATTTCAACAAAGTGATTAGCAGCCTGGAGCAGTGGTTCTCAAAGTGTGGACTATGGACAGGCAGCATCAGTATCACCTACTAGGTTGTTGGAAGTGCAAAATCTCCCACCCCAGAACCGAATGAACTGGGAACTCTGAGAGTGGGGGTAGTGATTTGTGCTTTTAGAAGCCTTCCAGTGATTCTAGTGCATGATCAAGTGTGAGACCCACTGGCTTCTAGTGCTGAGGTAAATAGCACAGGCTCTAGGGAACACAATTGGGTTTAAAGACTACAGGTCTGCCACTTACTGGCTGTGTGACCTTGGTCAAGTTACTTTACTACTCTGTGCTTCTGTTAATAAAATTGGAATGAATATCTTCTCAGGAGTTCTACTGAGGATTAAATGGGTGCTATAGTATTATGTCCATACTAATATAAAAACAGTACTACATGACTGGTCCAAGAGTACTCATCATCTATTATTATTACCAGTATCACAACACAGGTATAAACAGGATGTTAAGTGTGCACAGAAGAGCAAGACTTAACCTAAGCTGTAAGTCATGGCAGGCTTTTCAGAAGAGATGTCTGCATTGAGAACTAAAAGATAAGAAGGTGTTCACTAAAGATGCATGGAAGGGCATATTGGACAGAGAGAACAGCATATTCAAAACTGCCCAGAGAGAAAACAGGAAATTAGATGTTTAGACAGTAAACAAAAAGGACATTCTAAGAACTGAGTTACTAAGGGAAGGAGAAAGAATGACAGCTAAGAGCCACAGGAGGCTTAAAGTGACTTTTTCTTTTTTTTTTTTTTTTTTTTTTTTTTTTTTTTTTTTTTTTTTTTTTTTTTTTTTTTT
>PVKE010048938.1:0-11422 GCA_004027555.1 Craseonycteris thonglongyai | reverse complement strand
CTATCAATCTGATGAAATCATAAACTCATGTTGCCTAATATTACAATAGTTTCAAAAAATAAGCTGAAGCAAAATAATAACAGCTGTATGGTGCGCTAATTTATTAACTATGGAGGGAAAAGAAAATAAGACTATAACACACATACATAAAAATTGTAAAACTTTATAATCATAGAAATGTTTACCTGTTCATTCACATCTTAAATCAGAAATATAACTGCACTGTTACCTTAATCACCTCTTTAAATAAATTAACTTGCTTTAAAGTATGTAAAAAAATATTAAGAAAATATTGCTTATAACATACAATTACTCCTATTTTGTGTGTCTTCAGCCATTGTTTTGGTGCAGATAGCGATATTTACAAAACAATCATCAGAATTTATCATTGCCCTGTGGCATCAATCCTTTTCAATGAGTTCCTGTTGCTCTTAGAACAAATCTGGATGCCTCATCATGGCCTTAACCATCTACTCCTCCCTAGCACACACACTCCACACTCCTGCAAACTGTGCTCCATCCACAATGATGCCTTTCTCTCCTCCCAAGCATTGAGCCCTGTCACCAGAAATGTGTACTCACTGTTTTTTCAATCTGGAAAGTTCTTTGAAAGGCCTTTGCCAATCTAGTCCGTTATGTCCTTCATTCTTTCAGCTCAAATGTCATCCCTAAGTTGCAGAAATATAACCCACATGGAATAAAACCATAAATTCTGAGTGGCCACACTGATGTTCACCATGTTCACCATGAAAAGTGGGCTCTGCTTTTTCTTCCCCCGGCTCTGTGTCCCCCAGAGTGTAGTTTTAATGGGCAATTCTCCTAATTCCCAGGTCAGCTGGCTCCTGAGTGGGTTTGGGCAATGGAAGGTACCCACCGAACTGGAAGGCACAAGAAAGCGATGTCGTAGCATTTCTGAACATGGACATATCTGCTTGTGGCTTCAGCACCTTCTGACTAGTTTATGAGATTTCAGCTTCTGCACAGTGTCTCAGATTCCTGTGTCTCTGTCCCTCGCACACACCCAAATTCTTAATTTGCTCAGTTTTTAATTTGCTGTTTGTTTCTAATTCTCCACCTTCAAAGGTGGTGATCTCCTGTCTCAAGAATCTTCTCTTCCAACACTTCTAACTAATGATTTCTCCGTTTTTTTTTTTTGAAGGCAGAGAAGTAGATGTATGCTTTTCAAAATATCTGAGAACCACAGCTCTAGAACTGTAGTGTTCTCTTCTTCTAATTGAACACATTCATTCCCCCCGTTACCCTCACCACCCCCCACCACCCTCAAAAAAAGGTTCTTCACAGGTTACCTCTGAGATGGCTTCTGGTATTCAGAATCACATGGTTCAAGCATTTAACTTTGGCTTTCATTCAAAATTATGATTAAAAACTAACTAAATGATATCTGAATCCTGTGGTTATAAGTAGTATATAAAAACTTCTCCAGGAGTAAATTGTACCCATAAAAAAAAATAATAATAAAAAAAAAAGAATAAAGGAACTCATTCTCCTAATGACCTTTTTGGGTCATGTCCAACTCTAGTCCATTTCTCAGTCTTGTGATATCAAGATTTGGATTTCAATGTTGAGCCTTTGGTAATTTGTTTTAATTGTTTACTCCCTCTTCTGATGCTAATTGTCCACTGAGACATCCTAAATGTAGGTAAACTCTTTATATTAATCTGCAAACATTTCCTTTTCTTCCAGATTCTTGGCATCCTTATGATACTAGATATAGTGATAGCTACTGTTGAATTCAATGAAGGTTTAATTTAAGAATTTCATTTATCAGGAACAGTTAATATAAAAGCATAAAGTATTTTGTAGCTCTGATATGGGGATATCTTCAATATGCAAAATTTATAAGGTGAAAAAGTCATTCAGTTTTGAAATTAGTTTGACGACTGACAAGAGAAACAGCCCAATGTGAGAGCGAGGGAAAGACCATATTTTCCTTCCTTGGCTTCCATTATTTCTTTACTGAAATCGCATTTATTCTAGTTCTTTTAGCTTTTGTTGCTTTTTGTTAAAGAGAATCTCTGAGTATTTTATAATGGGTTCCATTACTTTTGGAATACATCTCCACCCTACCAAACCTACTTAAAAGCCACTGATCTGCTGAGAGAGTTGGTATTTTTAAATATTTCAAAATGCTTTTCATCATTAAGTTACGTGATTATGTTCCTCTTTACTGTCATTTCAAGAGCAGACACTACCTTCCATGATGGTCTGCTCCCCTCTGCCCACCACTTATCTCTGTGGTAAGACACCCTGGTTCCTTCCATATTCCCAGTTGCCATCTTGTCATTTCTGGTAGTTCTTCAGTGTACATGCTCAAAATTAAAGCAATGTAGATATTCTGGATTTGCCATTGTAACAGGTGCCTTTTGATACTGAACTTTCTGTGCACCAATGCAAAAGTACTTACACACACACACACCTCTATTCAGAACAAGGCACTACATTTCTTGCATTTATTCCCCAAAGATATAGGTAAACAAGTTAAAGCTCACCAGTTACAATAGTGAGTTTGATGAGAGAAATGCTGGCCTGGAGATGGAATCCTGCAAGAATAACAGACGGCCCTATCATTTCCCTCCAACAATACAATTTATAGCCACATTCCCTTTCTGTACTTTCTTCTTGGTTGACTGTATCTGAAGATCTCCAATTAAAACTTAGGTACATTATCTAATGTTTGTTCATCTTATTCTATGACAAGGTAAATAACCAACAGCTCAGTTCAACTTTCCCTCCTTCACTCCTAGACAATGTCTGGAAAGCCTCACCAGTTTATCTTTCAAAAATCTAAAATTTGGGGGAAGGGACACAGCATTTCACACATGTAGTCTGCATACATGTGTCATTATGTAAGTGTATCAGAGCTATCCAGAAAGTACCAGCCACATAACTGTTCTTGTTTATTGACAATGGCTGGATCTTTTCCAGACAGCTCTTGTATATGTGCATACATTATCAATGGGAGTTAATATTTTTTCAGCAAAAGTGAAGAGAATAAAAGGAAATATCACAGTGATACTACTTTTGGTTCAGGTGGTCCTAACTAATCTTTAAATTTCATTGAGAAAACAGAAGATTTATCACAATCTTGAAAGCATTCAGCAAAAATAATGTTTGCCAGTAGAAATCTCTCAAATGATACCTTTCTAGGGTTAAACAGACATACGTGGCCCAACTCTGGGGAAAAAGCTGCCTCACAGTGGTAGGAACCAGGGGGCTTGTGTACTTTTCCCTGAAACTAAGGGAACTAACACATCTTGCTACCCTTCGGTACCATTTTGGTGTTCGTTTTGTTTTGTTTTTTCATTCTGCATAGAGGAAATGATTGTTTTTAACTCTTGATCTTGCTTGGAAACTAAATTCAGAAGATTAAATGAGACTGTCCAAGCTATCAGTTATTTTATGATTGCAAGAAATTCTGGCACCTTCATTGTTAATGATACATTATATAATATATAGCATTTTAAAGTCAATTCTAGTCCAGTTTTTCACTATGCAATTTAGAAAACTGAGGCTTAAAAACCATAAAACTTCTAATTTTACACTGCTAATACATAACAGCATAGAAGGGGCCAAAGACCAAATGTTTTTGGTTCTTGGATCATTACAATATACTGTACTCGCTTTGCTACACCATAGTGAAATATATACATATAAATGAAGGTAGAAACAATTAAGAACAAATCCTAAATTGGTTTTATCCATCTCACAGACAAAGCTGGGTATAAAAGTAAGCATCATTTTCTGCTTTCAAGAACCAACTACAAGGTGAACCATTTCTGCTATATCATTTTTTTAAATAACGCAATTTTGGGGATTTCTCCCAAGCCAGAGTAAAATATAATAAAGCAGGCTCTTCTTCCATAGTACAGAACAACAAAGAAATGGATTGTGAATAAAAATGTTAACATTAAACATACTCACTGAAAAGTAATAACACTACAATAAGATAAGGCAATTTACATGTGTATTTCATGAAGACTTTCCTCCTAAGATTCATATATGTTCTATCTCTTGTAGGCCTTGCTTTTTATTGTTGTTTTGTTGTTTTTTTCTTTTTTCTTTCTTTTTTTTTTTAATTTAAAGGGAAATGTAGTGATTAGTTACAATGCCTTTGAGAACTGGATAAATATTTATGAAGAATGCCTAAGTATATCTATGTAGAGATAATGTACAGGGAGAGTCACAGACATTCAGAATTGTAATCTCATTTCTGTAGGGTGCATCTATTACATCAGGAACCTATTGTAGTTCTTTTCTAATGTGGGCACATGAGCTGCATTAACATTTGACTCTGATTTGCAGCTTTTGTATTTCAGGTGCCTCAGAAAATCCACCTGATTGTTGTCTGATTTCATGAGCAAGAGTGCCTATAGTGTCGTCATTTGCTTAGACTGATTCAACCACAAAGCATAAAGCCAGGCTACAGTAAGATGTAAAGTTGGATGTCCCAGTATTAATCTCAAGAATTCTCACCTTGTTTGTAAAGTTCCCATGAGATACCTTCCTCTTGCCCTCTTGGTATGTGCTTCTACTCAAAGTCAGGTTCAAGTATTCTGTTCTGTATCTGTTATCATGGCTAACTTGTCTCATGATATTTTGACTTCACCTTCCAATTATGTCCTGGAACCTTCCTCATCCAGTTGGAGCTAGGAATAAAATTATCTTTTCCAGTTTGACCTATTTCACTCGAAGTAATATTTTAGTAACTGTCCTACTTATCCATCTATTTCTAACTGTCTGAAACAACTTCCTGATCAGCTGTGACCCAGTCACTAAGACCAATTACAGCATCTATCTAGATTTTTAGGTCAACACTAGAACTGTCTATATCCCCCTTGTTTTTTATTGTTTGAGAAGTGAGGGGGGTGGGGCAGAGCCGTCTCCATAGTTGTACATCATTAGTTGTGACATGGCTTTATTCTACACAGGTGGAAGTGGGGCCACACATGATTGGAACCAAATGGAGGGCGGGGGGAGCCTCCACCATGAGAGGCACCAGAAATTCAGTCATCGAGGCATCCCCACAGTAACCAGTAGCACCACAGTTCTGCATATGGGGTTGTGTGGGCTGTGTTCAGGAATCAAACCCCTGACCTTGTGATTGCAAGCCAAGTGGTCAACTGCTGAACCATCCCAACAAACCCAGTCCATATTCTTAAAGGAAGAAGTCAGAATGCTGAATACAGTCAAAAAGAACCATGCTTTTCTGCAAAATTAGGCTGTAGAGGGCAACAGAACTTTCGAGACTCAGCACTACTTCTTTAAATCCTAGAACACACCAAAGTGTGTTGAGCACCAACTCGTGCCAAGTGGTGGCCAATGGGCCAAATGTAGTATTTGAGGGCTGTCCGGAAAGTGTCCAGCCTTGTAACCATTCTGGTTATATTGAAAATGGCTGGATTTTTTTTTTCTCCATAAATCCTTATATATACATTGTGGAATGTCCATACCAATACATCCCACATCCCACAGGCTCTTCTTACAGTATAACAGAAGTTCCTCCATTGAGAGATGGGAGTTATATTCTTTCTCAATGAACTGAGTAAGTGTTCCTTTGTAACTGACTCAGTCAATAGAATGCCACAGAATTGATGCTAAGTAACTAACAAGGCTAGTTCATAAAAGATGATAATGGCTTCTGCTAGCTCTGTGGAGACATCTGCTATGAGCTGTCCTAGGCTGACATGGAAGAAAGCTGACTGCCCTGGAGCCATCTGACTTGTGACACCATGCAAAGAGATCACATAGAGACAAAGAGAGATACCTCAGCTGTCCATCCCACTGTTTGAAATTTCCCAGCCCATGAACTAGATGTGAGTAGACATCTTCAGATGATTATAGCCCCCAGCTTCCTGGCCACCCAAGTAAAAAAAAAAAAGAAAAGAGAAGAAAAAGAGGAACTGAAAGAAGGTGATCCCACTGAGCCTTACTTGATTTACTGTTTCACTGGCAAAATAAACATTGTTAAAACTACTAAATGTGGGGTTGGTTTGTTATAAACTCATAGAAACTAGGACAGACCCATTCTTTGCTATTCCCAATATTTCCAGAAACTTAACTAGCTTCCAGCCAAATTTGCATTCCACTCAAAACTCCAATATTTAGTTACCTGCAAGGTTAGAAGATCTGTCAACACTGAGCCAAGGTTCTTACAAGCACAATTCTCAGGTGGAGATAAGTAGGTTCTGTTCCTTGCAGCCATGCCCACAGTTCCAAGTTTTGTACATTCTCTGCCACCACCAGCCATCTTATCAATTTGCATTTTCTGCCTTAGTCCCTTTTGACATTCAAGTCTGAACCCCTGAAGTGGAGTATATGACCCTGCTTCTTTTGCTTAACTCAAAATTTTAAGGTGACCATGTAAGCACTTGCCCTGGGATATAGATATAGATACTGGAGAGCATAATTAAATGAGTAGTCCACAGGTAATGCTTAGCTAGTACTAAATTTACATTGAAAGAGGTTGTTTTGGGGAAGCCGGGGTGGCTCAGTGGGTTAAGTGCTCACTTTGCAGCGCCAGGGACCGGGGATCGAATCCCGCCCCTGGCCCGTGCGGAACCATATGCTGAACTGGGAGCTCCCCCAGGTTCAGTTCTCTCTCTGTGTCTGTATCTCTCTCTCTCTCTCTCTCTCTCTCTCTCTCTCTCTCTCAAAAATAAATAAATAAATAAATAAATATTAAAAAAAAAAGAAAGAGGTTGTTTTTTTTTTATTTAAGGCTACTCGTTTTTTGTAGCCACAACTATCTAGTAGTGTGAGTGGGGAGTTAGGAAATAGCTACTTTTTCCATGTTTACAAAGCAGAGGATTATAAAAGTGGCAGAGATAAAGAGTCTCCTAAACTGTATTCTATATAAAACACAGAATGTGTCTCAGTTATTCCTCCTCTATTTCCTGGCTGCTGTTTATATGTCCTTTCCCTTACAGTACACATTTATTTTAATAAATTAGTCTGATTGACTGGGTTTAACCAAAGACGTTTCTTCCATGTACAGCACATATTTTCTGATCTGTCAGATTTCTACTCTTTTAGAAAGTAAATTCTTCCAATAACTTTGCCTGGGGAAATACCTCAGGAACCCAGGTCTGAGCAACACTGGGGAATGGAAGGACCATGCACCATCTGAGAAGAGTATCTAGAGGAGAAAGAAAACACTTAAAATAAGAAAGGGAAGAAACAGCTACACAGGTCATTCCAATGGATCATTGTGCTGCAGACACAAAGGGAGCCAGTAAGACATCAGAGAGGAAGAGAAACATTTCATAAAAGACCTTAGCAAAAGTTTCTGGAGGAACAGTTGGGAGGCAAGAGATGATCCTATTTGAGGTTTCCATACGTCCTATGACAGGTTTTGTGATATCTGTATAGCAAACAGCCTTGGAAGACAATAGTGCTACTGGAGCAGAGAAAAGATGTGTTTCCTGATCAGCATAATAATGTCTCCCTCTAGGGGAAAAGCTGGGCAGGCTTATCAAGCTGGGCAGGACCACTGCAAGAATCGGGTTTCTTAAGTTTGGGTTTCCTCAGGTGTGACACAGTCCCACTCTGTATGCAACCAGGCCACTCTGAATCACCCCACAGGGCTTGTGGGTCAAAGGGAACTAGCTGACTCAAATGTGAAGCTCACTCAACCTGCTGTGCTGTGAGTGATAACCAGTTTGGTGTATGACCCAGGAGCCTGTGTCTTCTGCCAGCATCTATGGAACTGTGGCAGGCTCACCTGTTAGTCTGCAAGTAGAAAAACAATTGCAGAAGCAGCATGCAAGAGTATTTACTGTGCTCTGAAAACCATAGTCCAAGGAACTGTCCAACGCTAAGTGGATATTTTTTGAGAAAGAGCTGTTGGTAACAGTTGGTATGACTTCTCTCTCTTACAACAGGAGGAGGAAAGACCTTTTTTGGGTGGTGTTAGTCCTTTTATATTTTCTTTGCACCCTGCCCCAACTCTAACTTTCGGGCACACTATGTATTAGCAGCCTGCGATATACATTTTGGATTCAAAGATGAATGAGGATTTCTTTTGCCCTCCACTGGTTTTAAATCTAGTGCACAATACCATTCTATTTACATAGTGTTGTCACAAAGCAAGTGATGAAAAATGCCATGGCAGTGGCACAGAGAGGAGAGAGAACAATTTTGAGTAAAAGTCCCTGGAAAGTGTATTGGAGGGAACACTGTTCTGGGCATCAAAAAATAAAGCAGGTCTTTGTCAGGCATGTGAGGAGCAGCTTAAAGCAAATTCAAGAGCTAGGATGAAACCGAAAAGGTGAGATTTTCATGGATGTCTCAATGGACAAATGAAGTTCTTCACAGAATCCTTGAAGGCAAGAATGGTGGAGCTTTCTCATCACATTCAAAAGATCTCAACTCTGTGTCACAGAATCCTGGCTCAGTAGAGAAGAAAAGAGGACAAGAGGCTAACATCCTGACTTGTTCTAAACTCACATCAATGGGAAATGCTCCTCTGTTCAGAGCTATAGTCTGGACCCTTTGTATTTAAAAATTTAGAGATGGAATAAGAGAGACCAATACTTTTCTGAAGGTTACATGGCAGTAAAATGCAAAACTCATTCTAAAACTGGGCATAATATACTAAATTGTGTCCCCTCCCTCCTCCAAATTCATGTTTTGAAGCCCTAACCCACATGAGACTACATTGGAAGACAGGGCCTTTAAGGAGATAACGTTAAATGAGGTCTTAAGGGTGGGACCCTAATCCAATAGGGCTAGTGCACCCCTATAAGAGGATGAGGAGATACCAGGAGTCTTTTGCCCAGACAAAAGACCATGTAAGGACACAGCAAGAAGGGGGCCATCTGCAACCTAGCCACAAATACCTCACCAGAAACCAGCCCTGCTGGTACCTTGATCTTGGACCTCAGTCTCCAGAACTATAAGAAAATAAATTTCTGTTGTATAAGCCTCCTCCCCCACCCCCAGTCTGTGGTCATCTGTTATGGCAGCCCTAGCAGACTGGGAAACTAGGGCTTCCATTTCTTTCTTTCTTTCTTTCTTTCTTCCTTTTTAAGATTTATTTTACTGTTTGGGAGGTGAGAGAGAGAGAAGGGGGGAGGGCCCAGAGCAGCCTCCATAGTTGTACATCATTAGTTGTGACATGGTTTCATTCCACACAGGTGGATGTGGGGCCGAGTGGGGCAGGAACAGAACTGGGGCCTCCTGCATGGGAGGTGCGAACCTTCATCACCATCCCGGCTGTTACCAGTTGCATCGGAGTTTACTATAAGGGTTTGCACAGGCCAGGGCTGGGATTCGATACTTGAACCTCACAGTTGCAAGGCAAGCACTCCACCTGCTGAGCCATCCTGGCATCCCCAAAGGCTTCCATTTCTAGACTCACAACTTTTCACTACACCAAGCTGCCTTTCATGATGATTGCCAAGATGTCTTTAATTATAAAGACATTTGAATCCAACAAAAAGTCACTCTTGTCTGCATGTGAATTTTTGCAGCAAAAGGGATCAAAGTAACCCATCTACTTGTTTTTCATTTTTGCAGGTTATTTTCCTTATTTACTGCTGGATAATGAAATAATAAAAGTGCTCAAAGTACTTTTTAGTTGGATATGAAGAGAAATCAATACTGCTTTGTGTTTCAGAAAGGAAAGGCATGAAAGGACGCTGAGGTATTCAACACAAGTAGATTGAACAGTTATCTGTAAAGGGTTGCTAGCAATTGAATTACTATTTTAATGTCATAACATGGCAGCACTTGAGATTACCTTTCACATCTAATCATACCATTTACATGGAAGTGGGAAAACACTTCTGAAGTGGCCAAATGCTGCTCGCTGAGCAGATCATAATAACACTAGAAATTACACCAGAGGAAAAACAGTCAGATTCCTCACCAGGCTCTGGGGAAAGGTGAATGTCTATTCATTTGAAAACACATGCACACGTGTGCATGCACACATGCTTGTACACACACACACACAAAATATCTTTTATATTTATTTTATTGTTTGAGAGGAGGAAGGAAAAGAGAAAAAGAGAGAGAGAGAGAAGGGGGAGGTCCCAGAGCAGTTTCCATAGTTGTACATCATTAGTTGTGACGTAGTTTCATTCCACACAGGTGGATGTGGGCCTCACGGGGTGGGAATCAAACCAGAGGACTCCCTCATGGGAGATGAGAACCTTCACCACTGAGCCCTCCTGGGGGTTACTGGTTGCACCACAGTTCAGCATATAGGTTTGCACAGGCCAGAGCTGGGAATCAAACCCTGGTTCTCCCCTTTGCAAGTTAAGTGCTCAGCCACTGAGCTCTCCAGCATCTTCCACCCCCACCCCCATATTTTTTAATACAGGGTCTTGTAGAAGTAACACCCCAACCGAAGTAATACTCCTTTTTTTTATGAGCTGGTAATTTATACCAAATCTCTTATTACAAAATCATAAGCACATAATTCTGTAATATAACAATATCACACTCAAGCACACTATATGACATTTTAGATGAAACCTTGCTGTCCATCTCATGTGAGTCAAAGCAAGCCTTACAATGCTACAGTGTTACTTCTGCTGAACCCTGTGTAAAAGGACAGCTTGTGCCCAAATTGCCATGAAGTCAGGCTTTGGTTCTTGGCTCCAATCTTAACTTTAAAGCTTGAGAGGTGCATGGCCTTGATTTGTGTCCCTGGTAAGACTGCAGTCATATTTTAAATCAATAACAGGATAAGAACAGGATACCCCATGAATTTTTACGCAGTTTTATATCATTAAATCCTCAAAAAACTCTGTGAGTTAGGTGCTGTTTTCATCATCCTCATGTTACAGATGACAGTGTTGAGACAGAAAGAATGTGTAATTTGCCCACAATTGAGAAGTGGAAGAACAAGCATTCAAGAGCAAGCTTATCTGCCTTTATAGCCTCCATATGGAACTCAAAGAAACTTCCTAAAACACTGTACAGTAGTCCCCTCTTATTCATGGCTTCACTTCCCAGGGTTTCAATTCCCTATTGTCAACCATGGTCTGAAAACGTTAAATGGAAAGTTCAAAAAATAAATAATTTCTAAGTTTAAAATTTCGGGGAAGCCAGGATGGCTCAGTGGGTTAAATGCTCACTTTGCAGCGAGCGCTGGGGACCAGGGATCGAGGATCGAATCCCAGCCCCGGCCCGTGCGGACCCATATGCTGAACTGGGAGCTCCCCCAGTTCAGTTCTCTCTCTGCCTCTGTCTCTGTCTCTCTCTCTCTCTCTCTCTCTCTGTCAAAAATAAAAATAAATAAATAAATAAAAATATATTTAAAATTTCATGCTCTTTTGAGTAGCATCCCACCAGGATGTGAGTCATCCCTTTGTCTAACAAATATATGCTGTATTTGTCCCAGCCCCTTAGTCATTTAGTAGCCTTCTTGGTCACTGTCACATCTATTGTTATG
>PVKE010048937.1:0-11423 GCA_004027555.1 Craseonycteris thonglongyai | reverse complement strand
AGAGAGAGAGAGAGAGAGAGAGAGAGAGAGAGAGAGAGAGAGAGAGAGAGAGAGAGCGATACAGAGAGAGAACTGAACTGGGGGAGCTCCCAGTTCAGCATATGGTTCCGCACGGGCCGGGGCCAGGATTCGATCCTTGGTCCCCGGAGCTGCAAAGTGAGTGCTTAACCCACTGAGCCATCCCAGCTTCCCCAAGAGCAGTACCTTTTTTAAGTTCAAACACCCCATGTCTTTGAGAGAGATCTCCATAAAATTGGGCACAAACACTGGGTATATTGCAATTGCTCTGTTAGCATTTGGTTTTGATAGTATTTGTACTTAATTATGACCTCTAAATATCAATACCATTTATTTTATTTTTAAATGAGTAGAGTGTTTTGACTAATTTGAATTTTGTGCAACAAAAGCTGAAACTTTGAATTTGTAGGTAGAAATGGCATAAACAAATATTGGAAAGAATGTGGATTGTGTAGTCAGAAACCCACACTAGAATTCCAGTTCATCATAACTTTGAGTTGCATAAATTTGATGAAGGCCCTCACAAGTTCTGAATTTTGGTATATACATTAGTAGGGATAATAATAATACCTCATAGGGCTATTGTGAAGATACAATGAAATGTCCTTTTCAAAGCACTAGTAAGTTGCCTGACACATAGAAGACCTTGAATATCTAAGGGTGTCCCAAAATTCACGCAAGAAGTAATTTTAATAGAAAACACAGGTTTATAATTAAAAATTGTAAATTTTCATTCCTCAGCAATGAAAATGCATTGTTCTTCCATGTAACACTCCATGTTTAATAACCCTGAACTGTTAGCTGTCACTCTTTTTTTTTTTTTATTGGCAACATGTTACCGCACAAATGACGCAAAATTCAAATCTTGTGTGAATTTTGGGACACCCCTTATTAATTCCTTGTTTCCTCAGTAGCTATATTAATAAGATACTGTTCTTTCCAGGCTCCATTTCTCACAAACTATATGAAGCTAGTAGTTCCCATCAATGTTCTGAGGCCTAGTCTGCTTAACTGAAGAGTGGGAAGAAGTATGATCCCAAATGTAAGATCTATCTTAGAGAAATTTTGTAGCTATCAAATGAGAAAAGCATATGCAATATACTTTGATAACTATAGATTATTGGGAAAAAATAAGTCTTTCTTTAAAAGCAGATATTTACGCAGGCACCGATGTTGTATATATCGTATTTTAAACACTAAAATTCAATAAATAAATAATCAGGAAAGAGGAGTTCTTGATATCCAAGATCCTATTTTACCACATTTATCATTGGTCATCTTCTAAGTACATCTGAGAATAGGATTCTAGTAAACAAATTTTTTTCTGCTTATTGACCTTTGTTCTTTTATAAATATGATTGTGGGTCACTGAAAACCTCCTAGCTGCCTAAGAAACGACAGAGTGTATATTGAATCTTCTCCTAGAAAAACATATACATATAACGACAAGAAGAAGGAGGTTTATTTTGAAAGAAAATAGTGGAAAACTTTAGAGTGAAAGGAAAATGAAATCATTTACCAAGTTCATTTGAAAATGAATATTGTTGAAAGTGTTTTTAAAGGTACTACTTGTCTTGATAATGCCACTTGACAGAATAAATTTGCTGAAATGAAAGACTTTTTAAAATATTTGTATCAGATTTGGACAATAAATAAGAAGTGTCTCTTATTGTCATGTAGCCTCTTTCTGAACAATGGAACTGGTTTACCAACATGCCAGATCACTGACCACAGCCTTAGAAAATGTGTACTTGACTTTTTTTCAAAATTATATTATATCTAAAAGTTCGAGATATTTCAGCATGTGCCTCATAATTTTTTTTTCTTTTTTGAAATTAGAATAACTCATGACATCGCTTTACATGATTAGGTGTCACTGGGTTGCATACATAAGCTTTGTGCTGATAAGTGGAGAGTCTGCGATAATGCTTAGAAATACTTAGAGTTAGTGTCTGGGCTCTCGGATGGGGCCACTTGACCCACTGTGATCTGAGTTGGAACAGACTGTTTTATTTCATGACCATCGAGACAGAGAGGAAGAAAAATTTACCAGTTAAAAGCAACAAAGAAATTGGGGTAGACAGAAAGTGATTAGTTTTTAATGATCTTTTGGAAGTCCCGTGAATAGATTGATTTCTGTTTTGATCTGGCTTGAATTAATAGCTGCTTTTGAGTCTTCAGAGCCACTCCATTATGCATTGTTTCTCCATTTCACGGTCTGGCGCTTTCGCAGTTTAGGTTTTACTTGGACTATTGTTCCATTTTGTAAGGCTCAGCTCAGTGTTTTTGTGTTCTTCTGATTTAAACACTGTTGTGCTGTTTTCCTTTTATTTCTATAGCTGTTTCCTCTTGGGAATTTGATGGGGCTCACATCCAAATTGGAGGTTCTTAGTCAATGCTTTTCTCCCTCAGTGAGACAAGCTTCTGCTCCTTGGGAAGAGCAGTTTCAGTCCCTTCTACTTACAGACTTGTCCTCCTTTTTTGGATTATGTGAACTATTTAGAACCAACCAATGAGGGTGCAAGAAAGCAGTTTGTATGGCTGGAGTGGCTGTTATGACTAAAGAGCTTTTTTCAATAACAAATAGTACGTAATTTGCTTCTCTCCAAAACTTTCTAAACAATGACAACATCCCCAGTTTTTATTGGCGTGTTGTCACCAACTTCCTATACCACTGTCAGACAGATGTCTACATTCCTCCCCTCTGTTTTCTGGTTGCCCACCTACTTTTCAGACACTGTTTCTTGTCAGGAAGGTAGTAAAGGCTTCAATTTCTTATCATTCTTTTTGCTTGCTTGTTTGTTTTTGGTCAATCAAGCTATGCATATAAATTTTTTAAATTATTTTTTCAGGAAAAATTGGACAATGAAAATACTCAGCCAAATTTCCACTATACAGACTTTCAGCATTTTAAAGCAGACTTGTTGGTTTTTCTATGTAATTACATTCTTAGATCTATGACTATTTTTATGTGGTTATGCTTTAAAATATTTTTTCACTTTATATAAAGTGATCATCTTTCCATGTCAAAAAAATATAGGTTGCCACGATAATTCTTAAAGACTGCCAGCAAAAGTATTGTATCTTTATAGTCCTGGGCTTTAGGATGGCTATAAAGAAAAAAATAGATGTGGTTTGAAACTAGTAAGAGAAGATCAAATAAATACCACTACTACCAAAGTCCTTTTATAAAGGAGAAATGAGGAGAAACCGGCTTAAAAAGGTTGAAAGAAATTACCTCCTGATATGAATCAACAGATTTTAGGAAACTAACTGACACTATACTTACCTCAGTGTGAATTAGCATTTGGGAAACTGACTCAATGAGTGCTGGAATTCTTTCTCCTCAGTCTGTTGCTCAGCTCCCCTTACTCCACAGGAAAGAGGAGGCAAATGAAAAAGGAAGACAGTGCAGCGGGGAAAAGGCAGAAGATTACCGTAGATGCAGGAGCCACCTTGGAAAAGAGGGAAAGAGAATGCTGGTCTAGCAGAGTGGGGAGAAGCCTGCAGAGAATAAAAAAGAATGGGGGCTTCAGAACTTTTACAGCCAACATTACACTCAGCAGCAGGCACCCAGCGGAGAGAAGGCACTCTATCCTTATCATAGCCTTGCTGCTCTGGTTCTGCTACTGCCAGGCATTTTGTTCTGAGAATGGGCTACCCAGGGATGTAAGGGGAAGGTAGAAGAGGGGCGGTCAGTAAAGGCTTTCATGGCCAGCACCCCTAGTTCATTTCAGGATAGATTACATATAGTTTTGTCATTTTGCCTTCTACGACTCTGTTTATTACTCTCTTTTGGTTTCCATTTTGTGTTTTGTATAATTGGGTGTGTCTAGTTCTTGATTTCCTCCTGTTAGCTAAGCATGATCCTTTAAAAAAATTTTAAGATCCTCTTCTAACTATGCTTTATAATATACTAGCATATTTTTCTTTACTCCTTTATGTTCTAGAGGTAGAAATCTTCTTATCTTTTTAAAGTGCATCTCCAGTATTACTGAAGGATATATTGATCTATTATCTTTGTGGTTTTAGTATTTCACTAACCAATATTCCATTAAATTATTTTATTCCATACATTTTATTTCATAAAGATATATGAATATGGTCTGTTCACTATATTCATATGAATATGGTATTGTTCATATGAATATGGTCAATATTGATCTCTGGAGAACCTAACCTTTATCAAAAGGAAAATTGGTTGCTTTCTTATGTGGCATTAATTAAATTTGGATACATATGATGGCAAGTATGCATCTGTTCAGCGACCTTTGGGATAATTTGGATTTGGGGTGTTTTTCCAAAATAAGATAGAATTTTAACACTTGCCTGTTGTTCTGATGAATTCAACCTCATTCATAATCCAGCATTATGGGAATTTTCCAGCAGAAGTTGTCTAGCTGTAATAAAGACACTGAATAACCTCATCACAAGATATATTTTGTGTAACACACAGGCTCACTTGCTCCTGAGTGAAAGAAGTGGCTGGCTTAGGTTAGGCAGTGGATTCAAATTCTCGCTCTGTCTCCTTCTAGCAAACTCATCTTCTAACTTTAACTTAGTTTCCTCATGTGTTTAATGAAAATATAATAGTATTAACCTCACAGGGTTGTTGTGATGATTAAATGACATTTTATACACACCTCATAATAAGTTCCTCATAAATAGTAACTGTCGGCATTATTAGTATTGTTTATATTAATAATAATTATTAGCAAATAACTTCAAGATGCTTATATTCTGTCTAGGGTTAAAATGATCAGACATTAATTACCGAGGGGATATTTAAGTGCTAAACTGTGTGGTAATAATCGTATTCAACTGCAAGCACTCAGGTGAAAGAAAGATTTATGTGGGCTCTCAGATGGGGAAAAGACCTCCCTGAGGTGAGGCCTGAATTGGGCCTAGAAGAATGGATAGAATTTAAAATATGCAAAAGGGAATTTAAGGTTCAATAAAGAGGAGGTCAAGGAAGAAATGTATGGTAAGCATACAACAAAAAATGATCAGATTTTGGAGGTATTTTGTGGGCTATATGGCAGCATTTATTCTTTCTTTTGTCCTTTAATTAGTGCCCTTTTATTAAATTAAGTTAATTTCTTAGCTGTGACCTGCGCCAACATAACATATATGCTCATGAGGTCCTATTACTTTAAATCCTTTAAAATAC
Source organism: Craseonycteris thonglongyai (assembly GCA_004027555.1). Classification (NCBI taxonomy): domain Eukaryota; kingdom Metazoa; phylum Chordata; class Mammalia; order Chiroptera; family Craseonycteridae; genus Craseonycteris; species Craseonycteris thonglongyai. The sequence continues at coordinate 6,235 of PVKE010048937.1, read as the reverse complement.
TAGAGAAGTTTAATATTCAGCTGTTGCTTTGAATACCATTTTGGAATTAATTCTAGGGAGCTATATTTGCAAGATTGCACATTTTAAACAAATTGTAAGAATCTATCTTCCTTGGGACAACATTGAATTTCTAAGGAAAGGTATTACATTTTAATGACCAGAAAACACCCTCTATTGTCTGTAATGGCTGTTCTTCCTCTACTCATGAAAGAAATCCTATTGAGTGGTAGGACACGGTGGTACTGAGATGTCCGCATTCCTGCAGTCACCTCTTGTCCTCAGCCCTCCCCCATGGTCACAGCTGTGAAGGAAAATTGAGAGGTGGGGACTGAAATAGTGAAATGTAGCCACTCAGGGAGTCATAGGGGTGCTGAGGTGAAAACAATCCAGAACTTCTCTCTTTGTTACTGTAAATGGAAGAAAAAGGAGGTGTTTTGTTTTTTCTTTTCTTTTCTTTTTCAAATCCTGGGATTGTATGATGCTCTGTATAATCCAATTTAAAGAGAGGTAAAGTTAAATTGTATGTAGCGATTTACTCTTAGTTCTTACCATCTCGAAATATCACGGTTTACTGCCACTCCTGGTATTTCCTTGCTGGCCTCTCAACTAGCCTGGTCCATGGCCAAACTTGGCAGCCGGCCCCACGGGGTCCTGACCAACACAGCCTCACGGGACAAAGGCAACATGACCTCCTTCAATCAGCCTGTCAACCCACACGTAGGCGTGATCAAAAAATATCATAAATGCATTTTTACTTCTAGCCATTTAATTAAATGTAGGGGCTGTTTTGTTAACCTATTTAATTACATACGTTCTTTCCCAAAGCACTTTATTTTCTGCGTAGCCCCCAACCTGACAGGTCCCACTGGCCCCTGCACCTGAGCATCACTTAAAAGCATGTTAGGAGAAGCAATATAGCCTAGTGTGTTGGAAACTAACCAGATGTGGGTAGAAGTTCTGTCTCTACTACTTATTAGATGTATGATTTGGGGTAAGTTATTTAAGCTCTCTACCCTTGCTGTCTCCCTGGAAAGTAGGGATAATAGTATTTATTGCAACATTTTTAAAGAAAAATTAAGATTAACAGAGAAAGTGTGTTTAAGATTCTTAGTAGAATGATTGATACATAGTGAACCACCATTAATTAAGATTGATAACAGATAATAATGACTCTTAATAAATGTAATAGTTAATATATGTACATTATTAATATTTCATAAATATAATGAATAACATTAAAATACCTAATGTTAACTATTGCTGTAATTATTATCATAATGTTTGATTCACTGAACTAATCAGTTTCTTCATCTATTACTGATGCTGTGAACTACATCAGCTTTGAAAATTAAATGAGAGACTGGGTGTGGCTGTGCTTTACAGACTATAAAATAATTTTGATGGCAAAGCTGAAAACAAGTTGTTGGTATCTGGTAGCACTTCTGATCTTAATATATGTGAGTAGAATCTGCAAGACAGAGTTTTAGTGAGTGCTAATCTTTTGAGTTAGGAGGGCCAAATGGCTGGTTTGTAATAGAGCAGAATACTGTGTCCAGGAAGCCTGGCCCAGCAGCTTCCTGTTACGTTTCCTTTGCATGGCCTTGGCATTTTAGCTTTAACGTTGTTGTAGCTACTATGGAATTCCAAAATCAGTCACCTTCTAAGGGAATTACTTTGCTAAGAAACGTTCTCTCTTTTTTTTTCTTCTTTTGTAACTCTGTTGGGATAAACTCACTGAGCATTACACTGGGCATTACACTTACTGGTGTTATTTAATATTGTCCTTATAATCATCCTCTGAAGTGTGCATTCTCACCTATTTTTACAGACAAGGAAACCAAGGCTCACTGACTTGCCCAACAGCAAGTGGCAGAGCTAGGATTAAAATATGTATGGTACTTAAGATTGTGGTCTTTTCACTACATTAGTTCACCTGTGCTCAAATTGCTCAATTTTGTTTAAGAGCGGAAAAGGGGCAGGAAAGGGGAGTGGTCCTCATTAGAAAGCAGTTCTTCCTCTTCCCAGTGTGTTGAAATGTAGATGGGGGGAACTTTGGTTGTCACAGTGACTGGGGTGAGTGGGTGCTGCTGGTTTGGGTGGCAGGGACCATGGGTACCGAATGTTCTGCAGTGCTCTGGATGGTATAATGAAGAATTGCCCCACCCAAAATGCCAATAGTGCCCCCAATTGAGAGATAGGAGACTAGGTAACGCAGAAATGTCTCTCTCAACTTCAGAAGCATACACGGTGTTGTGGCTGTAATAGTGATTTTATTTTGTCATGTTCACTTGTGTGCTTCTTACAATACAGGAAATCCCAACCCTCACTTCCCAACCAAGACTAAATTGTTTCTCTGTAGGTGTTTTGTTTATATGCTCTTTATAACCCTTATCACAATTTATTAATTCCACACCATGAAAACATGAGTGTGGACACCATTTTATTCGTTGCTGGATCTGCAGGGCCCAACATAGTCTGGTTGATAGTAGGTATGCAAAGAACCCTTGTTAGTATGAAGGCATTGTAATTGTGGTTTCATCTGGAAGGCCCAGAAAACGAGCTTGAAACCATCTCCCAAATAAGCAGAACCTGATACCCTAGCTTGGCTTTAAAACATTTGTCTTCAGTGGTCATAAAGTATACCACATGTTGTTATCCCCGAATTTTTGCTCCTTTCCTAACAAATGTTCTTGAGAGCTTAGGGTTCTCATTTGGTCACCAGCAGCCTTCTAGGAAGGGAAGTACTGCTTTTTCAATCTGGCTGAGTGCCTGGTGCCTTCCAAAAATTAGTTTTCACTTCATTCCATTAAGTTGTAGTTCCATTTTCTCCTTTGGGTACTTGGAGTAATGGAGCTATTACCAGGGCCAGGATCTGTTTTCTGAAGGATTGGCCAGAGTCAAAGCACCACCTCGAATTTTTCAAGCAGCACTTTCACTCATCAGAAACATTAGTTATAATTTTCTACCTGTTAAACTTTGAAAGATTATTATTTATTTTCACTTGTGGCATTTGTATATATGTCAGGTTTATTTTCTGCTTTCTTATTCAAATTGGCTTTCATATATTCTTAATGCACAGACAACTTCAGGTTGTCACTAGCACTTTTCAATTATTAATTACAACTCCACAAAGCCCCTTGAGAAAGAAATAATACATTTTCCATTTTATTTATGAAACTTCAGTGGTCATGTGACTTGATTCCTAGTTATTTGGCTTGAACAATCTTTTGCTTGACTTACATCCTCCCTCCCTCTCTCCCTCCCTCCTTCCCTGCCTTCCTTATTTCCTTATCTTACATGAAATTGCTAATTTTCTTACTATAATTATTACCTTAGACTTAGAGGTCAGGGTAGACCCAAGTAAAGATTGTTACCTAGGGGAAGCTGGGATGGCTCACTAGGTTAAGGTTAAACACTCATTTTGAAGCCCCAGGGACCAAGGATTGAGTTCCAGCCCCGGCCCTTGTGGACCCATATGCTGAACTGAGGTGAGCTTCCCATGTGGGAGCTTCCACTGGTTCGGCTCCCAGCTCGAGTGGGCATGCCCCCCCCCCCCCACCTTGGCCTGGTTCCGGCCCTGCTTGGCCCCTGCCCACCTGTATGGAACAAAAACATGTTGAAAGCTGATGACATACAACTATGGAGACTGCTCTGGGCCCTCTCCTTTCTCTCTGTTTCTTTCTGTCTCTATCTTTCTCTTTGTCAAAAACAATCAAATAAATTAAAAAAAAAAAAAGGTTGTTACCTAGATTAGACAGTCAGTTTGTGGAACCTGCTCACCTCCTCTTATCATTATGTCCCCATATTTGACCACCTTCTGTCACCAATTTATTGAAAAAATGACCACTTTTGTCTCCTATGTCCCACCATCTTCTACCCTTTTATTCACTCTTAAACCTGTTCCCACTAAAGCTTCTTTCTTTTTTTTCTTTTTCTGTTGTAGGCACCATGTATTTTTGTTTTGTTTTGTTTTCTCTCCTTTTGGGGAGTATGAGGTACATATGGCGATGAGGTGTGTGTCCCCACCAGAAAAGTTTAAAACTGCTAGTTGAATGAAACTTTATGACTTCCTAAAATGTGAGTTAGGCTGTGGCATGATGGTTCATTTTGGATTAATACGAACAACTTGAATAAAGTCCGTTAGCATACTTGGGGCTTTTTAAAGGCATTTATAGAAAACGTGTAATGAAGAAAAAGACAATGGACACAAATATACTTTTTCTAAGTGGGCAAAGATAATTTTCTTAACTCGCTAATATGTTTAAGAGAAAGACAAGAGAATAGCCTGGGAAGTAACTGCCTTCCGCCAGGGGTAGAACCAAGGATTACTGGCATTAGAGGAGAGGTTGCAGATTATAGTTACTAGCTGAAAGGATGACTGAGAGACACATGCCTCGGGCTAGAAGACAATGGGAATGAAGAGATTACAATGAATAGAGAGTGGTATTAACTGTCTTTCTAAGGTTGAATACAAAAGAAATATTACCAACTATTTCTCAAGCTAAATTGCGGAGTAGTGTTAGAGCTGAGTTTGCTTTTAAATATTCTTTTCAATTTTGGTCCCCAAATCTTTAGGTTCAGAAAGAGATTGTATGGCAGCTGCACTAATTTAGATATTTTTTTAAAACTCAGCCTTGATGTGTTGTCTTAATGCATGCACTTTTTGTTCTTTCTCAGTGCTATTAGAATTCAAATAGTGAAGAGCAGTGTAGGAAGCATATTTGAGGCAGTTATGGAAGGGAGGGTCAGAGACCTGTAGTCTAAATTCAGTTCTGACCCAAAGAATGAGACTGAATTTCTCAGACCTTTAGATAACTTCATCTGAAAATGGAGGGAATGATATTCGATGTTTTTTCTCAATTCCAGTTGTTGCTAAAAACACAGATACCTCTCAAAGATCTACAGACATATTAATTGGAATCACTTGGAATCTATTCAATGTTCAATGATGCCATATCTTGTAAATATCAGATGAAAGTTCATAAATGTTTTGCCCTTAAGAAGGCTATAATATTTATAAGATTTATAGACTCTATTGGGACAAATTATTTCATTTTAAAAGGGCTAATAACTCTTATTTAGGGAAAATAAAATGAACTTACAAATAAAATATGAAACTCTTAAACATTTTCCTAAAATGTGTTTTTGACCAAACATTGCAAGTTTGTGCAAACTAACAGGCAAAATTCTTGACATTGAGGTAACTAAAATGATGCTGGCTGATACAGTTTTAGTCTGAGGTATTTCAGACAGTTAAAAAATTCCAGACTTCAATAATGCACTTATACTTGATATATGATCGAAATATACATGTTATAGTATAAATTATAATATAAAATATAACTAAGAAGATACTGTACCTTGAACCCTTTCTTTGAAAAATACTAGGAAACACTTTTAGTGGTTATACTTTCCTCGGTTCGCTGGGTTAAGCTCTTAGTTGCTAAGGGCAGATTGACTTGTTTATAAACTTGTTAAACCAAATCTGCACACAACCACATCACAGATAATAAAGTGGGAAAAGACCACGCAAATTGTCAGTTTGCATCCACTCACCACCTCAGTCTTATTAACGTCTAATTTAACTTTTTCAGCAATGTGTTCCACATTGCATGTTTCGCACATGGTATTTTTCAATGATGTGCTGATGATGATTGTTAACCATGTGTGTGGTTGTGGCTGAAAAGACCTGATGTGCCACTGAATTCTTTTACCAGTGACATACCCAGTCTGGGCTACTGTCAGTGAATCATTCTGGTTGTGTTGACACTGGGTCCCCCCTGTGTGGTCTGATGTGGTGGAGATGGCCTGGCAGATGCCAAGCATGTTTATTCCATATTGGTGCCATAAGCACTGGGGAGGAGTAGTGTATGCCATGCTTAGGTCACTGGCAATTAAGCTTTTCCTCTTTTCAACTTTTGGAATGAATAAAACCAGATCTTTCTACTACCACTTACCTAATGAGCTTTCAACCGTTAGAGTGAGTGCACTGTCATTTAACACATAAAATATACAACTTGTGAGATTTAACATTTCTTTTTTTTTTTTTATCTTTTCACATTTATAGAGAGAAATTATCTTTTTGTCTTCAGTGCATATTTATTTCTATTTTACTTTTTGACAGATAGAGAGAGAGACAGAGGCAGAGACAGTTAGAGAACCGAACTGTGGGAACTCCCCAGTTCAGCACGTGGGTCCTGCCTGGGCCGGAGCCGGGATTCGATCCTCGGTCCTC
>PVKE010048936.1:0-11367 GCA_004027555.1 Craseonycteris thonglongyai | reverse complement strand
ATCTTCAGTGCATATTTATTTTTATTTTACTTTTGACAGATAGAGAGAGAGACAGAAACAGAGACAGCTAGAGAACCGAACTGTGGGAACTCCCCAGTTCAGCATGTGGGTCCTGCCTGGGCCGGAGCCGGGATTCGATCCTCGGTCCTCGTGGCCTCAAAGCGAGCGCTCAACCCGCTGAGCCGTCCCGGCTTTCCCCTATGCATTTTTATATACATAAAAACTGATATGATTCTCCCAAGTGGGGACACAGGCACTCACGTAACCTGTCCAAGGCCACAGGGTTAACAACTGGTAGAACTATGATTTGAACTCTGCTATTCTAGGTCCCAAGTCAGTGCTCTTGGGCAGTAAGATATATTCTGATTCACTACATTATAAGCAAAGTCAGGAGAGAGTGGTGTTTTGAATGGCAAGGAAAAACGATTAAGTTTCAAAAAGAAAGAAATAGTTAGCACTGAAAGTTCCTAAGAAGATAAAGTAGGATTACTACAGAGAGACCATTGAGTAACAAAAAATTTAAAAATAAAAAAAAAATTGTCTCTGAGGTACAGTAAGGGATACCAAGATAATAAAGATGCTGCTATCTCAGAATAGTTCTGATTCAATCTACCAGTCCTATGGGACACCGAATATAATTTAATTTAATTATAGAGAAGATGGAGTCAGGTAGACTATTCAAAATAGATCCTCTCTATATTTAAGTATTTGATATATCAACGCAATTGAAAGCATTTTAATCCTCTGCTATCTATATTATAGTTTCTCTAAAATGCTAATTAGGATTAATATTGACAGTTTATCTGTCTCTTCTGGTTTTAATAAAGATAGAACTTAGGCTGTTGTTGATTTAGTGTATTTTTACAATTTGATGATATTCAAATCAGTAGTTCAACCTCTAGTATTTCATAGGCAAGAAAATGAAAGAGACCTTATAAGCAGCATGATATGTGGAAAGATGGTTTGCTGGTTAGAGTCCCAATTCAAGTCCCCGTCTGCTACTCACTAACTCTATGACTTAGACAAGAGGGGGTTATAGCAGGTGATCACTAAAATTTCCTCTTGTTCTCAAGTTCTGTGACTAGTAGCTCAATTGTTCAGTGAAGTAATTGAGACCTAAAGAAGGGACATGATTTGTCCAGAGTCATAAAAACTGGAACTTGATTATCTTGACTCTTGGTTCAAGAAATCTGATGAAGGAATCATCAAACATCTGAGTGGCTGCTATATATCAGGCACTCATTAAGTACTGAAAAAAACATAAAGGCACACAATATTCTTTCAGAATTTATCCATTCTAAAAGTAAAAACCAGCATCTTCTATGTTTGTTTGTTTATATTACATATCCTGCCTTATTCCAGAATGTATTTAAAGCATACCAACTCTGCAAAATACCATGCTAAAAAAAGGGAATAACATTTTTTGAGTATCTGTCAAACAACATTGTGACATGCAAACATATATTGTTCTCACTCACCACTATAAGTATTACTAGCTCCATTTTATATACCGTATAAAGAAACTGAGACTCAAAGATAATTACTAAAATCATACAATTTATAAATAATAGAACTCAGTTTCAAATCCATATCAGCCTGACTTCAACCCTAATGCCCTTTCCATTTCACCATGTACATTCCCCACAAGCAGTGTTATATAATTCTGAGACTATCAGTATAGGAGGCAAGGTTTACTTGTAAGAAATGACATTTTTCTTTTTACTGAATTTATCCTATCACCGAACAATTTACTTTAGTGAATCAGAGTCATGATTGTTTTTAATTTAATATATGAACAGTTTCCTTGTTAAGATCAGTGCTTATATTTTAATAAATTGCAAAGTTTCTGTGACACCTCAACCTTTGGTATATGTTCACTTCTTCCTCCTGAACCAACACACATTTGCGGGCTACCTACTAATGATACAAAAGTGAGAATAAAGTATGGTTCCTCCCCTCAGTGAGCTGACTGACTATCCAAGAGATAGTTGGGATAAAAATTATTATAACTTTACCTCAGTGGTCTTCCTCCCCCAAATGTATAACTCTAATCTAATCATGATAAAACCATCAGACAAATTTCAGTTGAGGGGCATTGTACAAAATACCTGACAAGTATCCCTCAAAACTATCAAGGTCATCAAACAAGGAAAGTATAACACCCTGTCACCCAAGAAGAACCTAAGGAGACATGACAACTACATGTAATGTGTTTTCCTGAGTAGATCCTGGAACAGAAAAAGGATATTAGGTAAAAACTAGGGAAGTCTCAATAAAATGTGGACTTTTAGTTAATAATGTATTGATATTGATTAATTAATTATAATGCATGTACTGTACTAATGTGAGATGTTACTAATAAGGGAAACTATGGAGTACCTAGGAATTCTGAACTATCTTTGTAGATTTTCTATAAATCTAAAATTGTTCTAATATTAAAGCATATTTAAAAGTTATAATAAAATTAAAATTCTTTTATATGCTATTTCTTTGTAATTTTATTAAAGCACATTTTCCATAAAATGTTTCCAATTTGGGTGACTCATTTGATGGAACCAACAAGTTGCCATCTGTTGATAGATTCCTGTACCAGAGTCTATGCTAGATACTGTATTTTTCTCTCCATAAGATGCACTTTTTCCCTCCCAAAAAGTGGAGGGAAAAGTGTGTGCGTCTTATGGAGCGTATACTGCAAAAAAGAGTGCACGTTGGGGACCTTAATGATGCCGTGGGGAAGCCTTCAGTCAGATCAGAACGCAGGGACTGCATGGAAGGAGAGCGGGTCCAGGCAGGAAACTTGTCTTATGGAGTGAAAAATATGGTAGGTGTCACATAAACTTTTTCCTCCCCAGTGTCTTACACATGTAGATGACAAAAATATGTCAAGTGCTATTTAAAAGAGAGGACTCAGACAAATGTAAGTTCTTATTACATAATTTTGTTTGTTAAATGAAAACACAGTGCAATTATTTGGAAGGATTGTGGCTAAGCCCCCACATTAGCTTGTGAACAAAAATGATTCAGTTCACAAAGGAATATTATCTTAGGTGAGCTGTTTGTGTGACACTAAAAAAAAAAAAAAAAAAAGCACTACTATCTATTACCACTGTACATGAATGTTGAGTTGGATACTTTTTCTGCAAATGCTTTTATAAAATTAGTATGATTATTGGAGTTAGATCAATTTAGAAGTCTTGGATTTCATTTTTAAAAAAAAACTTTTTGAGAAATTACTGAATCACAAGAGTGTATATAGTTCTTTTAAGTATATCTTTATCATTGGTTATAGTTGTACCTACATTTCAAAGAAACCACTCACACAAATCTATCTTCAAAGAAATATTATGTGAATAATTGTTTGATGGCCCAAGATGTCCTCCTCTCTCTCCAAATGCTTAGAAAATATTACTAAACAAATACCAGTTAAGTCTACAGTTTTCTTTCTTCTAATTATATTGGCCCAGGACCTAATCTACAAGCTTCCCAGCTCTTAACCTTCAGATTTCCACAACACTTCCAACTTGATTACTTAATGCTACTTTACTTAATGAATAAACAAGAATTGATTGTTTGGGCTGGATTCTTGTAACTGCCTTAATAATAAATAGATTTTTTTTTTTTATGCTGACCTAGACACTTAGGTATCAAAGTTGTCTTCTAGAGAACTGCTAGTTGAATTTAATGAAATGTTAAGTGATGTTTTTGTTGACTTCTTTATTCTCAGTACTAACAGTTTTCTTTTAATTTGTTAAATCCTCTAATGATGACATTTAAATTATTAGGCTGAAAAGAGTAATGTCAACTAATTTACTGGTGTTTCTGATTATTAGTTATTCAGCAAAACTAATATTTAGGTGCCTAATACAGTAAATGTTTACGATGCATATACTCAATACCTGCTAGGTAAATGCAATTTTGAATTAATGGACTATTTTTTTTTAAGATTTATTTTATTGTTTTTGACAGAGACAGAGAGAGGGAGAGAGAGAAGGGGGAGGACCCAGAGCAGTCTCCATAGCTGTACATCATCAGTTTTTGACATGATGACGTTCCACACAGGTGGGCGAGGGCCGTGCAGAGTGGGAACCCGGTCGTGGGCCTCCCACATGGGAGACATGCCCCCTTAAGCTGGGGATCGAACCGGGGCTCCACATGGGAAACTTGCCCTAGTGAGTATCAAACTGGGGCCACACCCCAGTTCAGCACATGGGCCCTCACCGGCTGGGGCCAGGACCAGGACTCAATCCTCAGATCCCTCCACTGAGCCATCCCAGTTTCCCCAGACTATTTTTATTATACCTAATTTCTTGTGTGTGCTCCTTTACCTTATAATGAGAGGGAACTGTATTTTACACTGACTGTATTTTGGAAATAGGTTTGTTGTCTGGTGGATAGGGGTTTAAATCCCATGTCAGTAACCCCTAATCTAAAAAGATCCTTAGATTATTCCATTGATTAGATAGATTCAGCAGTCCTGATATATTTGTAAATTTTGCCTTTTCTACAAATTAAAGAACACAGGATCCTGGAATGCAAAGCAACATTTTAAACTTTTACTATGTTCTAAATAAACGTTGTTATTCAAGTAATGCCCTTCCTCTATATTACTGGGAAATAACACCTACCATTTCATATAGTATGGGACTCTTCAACCAGACATTTGTTAAAAGATAAATTTTAGCCTAAGCTAGTATTTCCCCAACTTGTCTGGTTATCTGGAACACATATTAATCTTAACAAGTACAATCCCTATTGAAATACCACTGACATTCTTTTCAGAATTAGAACACTAATCCTAAAATTTATATGGAACCAAAAAGACTACAAATAGCCAACGGCAATCCTGAGAAAATAGAACAAAGCTGGAGGTATCGCATTTGATATCAAACTATACTATAAAGCTACAGTAATCAAAACAGCATAGTACTGGCACAAAAACAGATATATACACCTCAGATCATTTTGGAAGAGATGTTAGGTGTTTATGGGGACCCTGGGAAGTCCATGGTTTACAAGTGGCATAGCCTTTTCAATCAAGGCAGAGAATCAATTGAAGAGAACCTCTGTCCAGGACACCCTGTTGAGGCTACTTCCTTAGACATTATCAGAAAAGTTGAAAACTTGTAGTAGAAGATGCCAGACTGAATAAAAAACAACTTGCAGAAATGATTGGAGTATCAGTTAACAACCATTTTGAATATTCTTCTTCAGCATATAAGGATGTCACAAGTCAGTGCAAGATGGGTACCGAGAATGCTCACACTACTTCAAAACAACAGCACATCAAGTGTTCAGGACAGTTCAGAGACAACAGAGATGAAGTTTTAAACTGGATTTCACTGAAGATGAAACTTGAGTTCATCATTATGAGCCTGAGTCAAAACAGAAGTACATTCAGTGGTGTGAAAAGGGCATGCCACCCTCTAAGAAGTTCAAGTTGTCATAATTGACTGGAAAAATCATGGCTGCTTTTTTTGTGATAAGGAGGGTATCCTGCTGATCAATTACAAGGATAAGGGTGTCACAATTACTGGACTACTAGACTACTGGAATACTATTCCAGTCTGCTGAAACAGTTAAAACAAGCTTGTTCAACCTGTGGCCTGCACCCCACAGGCTACATGCAGCCCAGGACAGCTTTGAATGTGGCCCAATGCAAATTCATAAACTTTATTAAAACATTATGGGACTTTTTTTTTTTTTTTTAGTTTTTTTTTTTTTTTTAGTTTTTTGAGCTCATTAGCTATTGTTAGTGTTAGTGTATTTTATATGTGGCCCAAGGCACTTGTTCTTCCCATGTGGCCCAGGGAAACTAAAAGATTGGACACCCTGACTTAAAAGAGTCTGTGAAGGAGAAAAGAAAAGAAAAATGGACCCAAAGGGGCACTGCTTTTGCATGACAACATGCCTGATTACAAGAACAATGCTGCATTAGCTGCTCTTGACAACTGTGGCTTCCACACATTAAACCATGGTCCCTACACCTGGCTCCATCTGATTATTATTTGTTCCCAAATATGAAAACACAACTTTGAGGAAAGAAATTTACAGATGGACAAAGAGATCAAAGCTGCAATTAGAGGGCAAAAACAAAATACTTCTTTTTTGAGGGTATAAGTAAACTTATTGAAAAATCTGAAAAGTATATTAGGGTTAAGGGTGAATATATTGAAAAGGAAAAATATAAATAGATTTCTTTTTTTTTTACCCTTCTTTCCCTTCATTCTACAAATTTCTTGACCACCCCTCATAAATAGAATAGGAGAAAGAGCCCAGGAATAAAACCTCCCTTAAATGGTCAATTAATCTATGACAAAGGAGGCAAGGATATACAATGGAGTAAAAGCAGTCTCTTCAGTAAGAGGTGGTGGGAAACTGAACAGATACATGCAAAAAAAAAAAAATTGGACCACTTTTTTTATACCATATAAAAATGAACTCAAAATGGATTAAAGACTTAAATGTAAGACCTAAAAAACATAAAACTCTAGAAGAAAACATAGGCAATAAATTCTTTTACTGACCTCATGGCAGTATCTTTTTGGATATGTCTCTTTGGGCAAGTGCAGATGGACTATGAGTTCTGGCAGTTAAGTTTGCAAACTTGCTACCATGCATTTACATTGGCAGCACAGTACAAACAACTTGGTACGGTTTCATAACCTTGGTATATCAGTCAGTGTCTCACAGCTGTATTCATGACAACATGTGGCAATGTCATGCTGAGTGGCATTCGCTATTATTGTTTTATGTTTTTGTGTGCCCTCACCAGACTGTCGAAGCTAGGATTAGAGCAATGAACAAACATTGAATTTCTTGTTAAACTTGGCAAGAGTGGAAGTGAAATCAAGGACATGTTAGTCCAAGTTTATGGAGATAAAGCCAGGAAGAAAACAGCAGTGTACAAATGGATTAAAATTTTTTCTGAAAGGAGAGAAAGCATCACTGATGAAGAGAGGTCAGGGTGGTCAGTAACAAGCAGAACTGATGAAAACATTGCAAAACTTTGTCAAGTTGTGTGTCAGAATTGTCGGCTGACTATTGAAGCATAGCAGACCAAGTGAATATTGATAGAGAAACAAAAAAAATCTTTATTGCAAATGGTCCTGAAGGAGCTCACCAATAAACAAAAGCAAAGGAGAATCCAAGTTTGCCAAGACCTTTTGGAGAGGCAAGACAATGTTTTGGGCCATGTTATCGCTGGTGATGAAACATAGGTGTACCAATATGACCCCGAAACAAAGAGTCCAAGTGCACAGTAGAAGTCAGTCAATTCTCCGTGACCAAAAAAGTCCCGCCCATACAAATCGAGAGTCAAAATGATGTTGCTCACTTTTGTTGATATCAGAGAGATTGTTCGTTATAAACGTGTACCAACTGGACAAGCAGTCAACCAAGTCGACTATTTGTAAGTGCTGAAAAGGCTTCATGAAAAAGACAAAAACAACCTGAACTTTTTGCCAACAACTCATGGCTCTTGCATCATGACAGTGCAGCAGCTCACGTGGCACTGTCTGTAAGGGAGTTTTTAGCCAGTAAACAAATAACTCTATTGGGACACCCTCCCTACTCACCTGATCTGGCCCCCAATGATTTTTTTCTTTACCCAAAGATAAAAGAAATATTGAAAGGAAGACATTTTGTTACATTCAGGACATCAAGGGTAATACAACCACAGTTCTGATGGCCATTCCAAAAAAAGAGTTCCAAAATGGCTTTGAAGGGTGAACTAGGCACTAGCATTGGTGCATAGCTTCCCAAGGGAGCACTTCAAAGGTGTCCTTGTTGATATTCAGCAATAAGATATATAGCACTTATTCTAGGCTAAGTTTGCAAACTTAATTGTCAGACCTCATACATCAAATGAAACTGTTCTCTGCATAGCAAGGAAACCATCAACAAAATGAAAAGACAGCCCACTAAATGGGAGAAGACAGTCACCAATGATACAGCCAAGAAGGGGTTAATACCCAAAATTTATAAAGAATGTATGCAACTTAACACCAAAATGCTACAATCCAATTAAAAACTGAGTAGAGGACTTGAATAGATATTTCCTCAAAGAGAACATACAGATGGCCAACAGACATGTGAAAAGATGCTCCACATCACTAGTCATCAGGGAAATGCAATTAAAACCATAATGAGGGATGCTGGGATGGCTCAATGGGTAGAATGCTCATTTTGTAGCCCCGGGGACTGAGGATCAAATCCCGGCCCCACCTGTGCAGGCCCATATGCTGACCTGGGGTGTGCCCCCAACTTGGTTCTCACTGGGGCCAGCCTCCTATGTGGGAGGCCCCCAGTTCACCTCATGCCCCGGGTATGCCTCCCATGCGGGAGGCCCCTAGCGGGTTTCTGCCCTGTGCAACCCTATGCCCTGGCCTGGTTCCTGCCCTGCATGGCCTCGCACCCACCTGTGGAATGAAACTATGTAGAAAACTAGTGATTTGCAACTATGGAGACTGCTCTCGGCCTTCCCCCTTCTCTCTGTCTCTCTCTGTCTTTCTGTTTCTCTTGTGTCAAAAACAATAAAAATAAATATTAAAAAAAAAAAAACTTATGAGAAACCACCTCACACCTTTCAGAATGGCTGTCATTAGTAAATCAATAAATAGCAAAGTGCTGGCAAGGATGTAGAGAAAAGGGAATCCTTTAACATGGTTGGTGAGATTGCAAATTAGTACAGCCACTATGGAAAACAGTATGGAGATCACTCAAAAAATTGAAAGTAGAACTGCTGAAGAATCCAGCATTCTACTTCTGGGTACTTATCTAAAGAAAACGAAAACATTAATTTGAAAAGATATATGCACCCCTATGTTCATTGCAGCATTACTAATAATAACCAAGATATGGAAGCAACCTAAATGTAAATCAGTAGATGAATAAAGATTTGTTATATACGATGGCTGTCCAAAAAAAATCCAACCATAAGTTTCTCTTTTTCATATTACATGGCTGGATACTTTCCAGACAGCCCTCATATATACACAGTGGAATATTAATTCAGCAGTAAAAAAAAAAAAAAGAAATCTTGCCATTTGGGACAACATAGATGGACCTAGAGTGTATAATGCTAAGTGAAATAAGACAGAGAAAGACAAGTACCATTCAAAAACAAATGCATAAACAAACAGAAATAGACCCATAGATATAGAGAAAAGCTAATAGTTGCCAAAGTGAAGAGGTGTAGGGAGATAGGAATTAAAATTTTTAAAGAAGAAGAAATAATATATACCCTGCCCCGGAGATTCTGTTTCAGAAAAATTGGGGTCATGCTCTTGGTGATCCTTTTGAAAAAAAAGCAGTGCTCTAGTTTTTAAATACTGGTAGTAGGGAAAGCTGGGATAGCTCAGTGAGTCAAGTGCTCGCTTTGAAGCCCCGGGTACCAAGGATCGAATCCCAGCCCTGGCCATGCTGACCCACATGCTGAACTGGGGTGTGCCCCCAGTTCAGTTCTTGCCAGGACCTATGTGGGAGTCTCCCGGCCCAGTTCCTGCCCTGCGCAGCCTCGTGCCCACCTGTGGAGTGAAACTATATGGAAAACTAATTCTGTCAACTATGGAGATTGCTCTGGGCCCTCCCCCTTCTCTCTGTCTATCTCTGTCTCTGTTTTTCTCTGTCAAAAGTCAATAAAATAAATCTTTAAAAATATATATATATATTGGTAGTATATTATACTAACACTTTTTGGTTGTAAAGAGCAGAAACCTAACATAGATACTAAACCTAAAATACTAATTTCTGTGTTCCATTCCATTAGAGATCTATTGCAGCCAAAAGAAAAAGGAATTTATTGGCTCTATTAATTTGAAATAGGGCCCGGGGGAAGAGAGGTCTTAATAATCTGCTCCTTGCTTCTAGATTGATTGTATCCTAGCTTTGTCAAGCCTTGCATAATTTTCCAACTGAGGCAGGCTTCTGTGCAGACTCTAGGTAAAATGAAACTTTTTAAGAAAAGCCATAATTTCTAGTCAGTGCTTTTAGATTGACTACTTTAACTTGGGACTGATATTCTCTGGTATGCACTGGTATGAACTTAGAGGTTGTTAAATTTTTTTAATATCTCCCCTATTTCATATTAAGCAGTTTCTTTTTTATAGGGACTGATTGAAAGGTATCTCTATAGCCAATGCACATCACTACCAAGTCTCTTTTTGCAGTGTACCTCAGTACTGGTGAGTCCTGATACAAAACAGACCACAGTTCGATCATCTTTCTCCTACCACATAAGAATGGCCAGCCTCTCTCAGCATGAGATAGAAGTCTACAGTGTTCTGTTTCCAACTTTGATCCAGTCAGTTCTACAATTTAGGGACTCACTTATACCACCCCTTTTCCCATACCAATTTGTTTATCGTAAGGATTCTTTGGTTGTAAGCAATAGAAACCAACTATGGTTAACTTTGTATCAGCGATTTCAAAACCTTGTAAATATCATAAAAACCTGGAGAGATTTTTAACTTAAAAACCCCATGTACAAAAAAAATGATAATTAGGATCTCTAATGGAATGGAACACAGGAATTAGTAATTTTTTAAAACTCTCTAAGTGATTATGATGCTTTCCCATTGTTGCCTATTTCAGTAAACAACCTCCTCATCTAATTGCCCCAGCCTAAAAAGTGGCACTCATTTCTGAAATGACTTTTTCTCCCATTTTCAGTTCATGGCTAATATGTATGCATTAGGACTGTATCCTACATATCTAATGAATCTTTCTACCCTTATCCATCACCACTTCCTTTTTCTAGCCTAGGCCACCATAGTTCTTTTAGACCAGGGGTTCCCAACCTTTTTATGCCCTAGGGCACATTCTAAAATATCGGTAGAGTGGCGGGCACCAGCTATTTCTAAGGATATTTATTATTGAACAAGAATAAAAATTAATAAACAAAAATAATTTTAAAATAATTTATTGTACAAATTATATACACACAAAGAAACATATATACAAAATGTAATACAAAGTAAATAAAAAACACGTATAATAAAATCATTTAAAAAAACATAAAAGAAAACAAAAAAAACCAATCTGTCAATGTGATCTTTGGCATTGCATTTCATTGGCCAGTGCCTCGTAATTAGGAGAGTATGATGACAACCCTGTTAGCAAACAATTATTAAGATGCTCATTGGTAAGTCGAGATCTATATCGTGATTTTATTAAATTCATGTTTGAAAACAAAGATTCGCATAAATACGTTGACCCGAAAAACGAAATGATTTTATATGCCGCTTTTTTTAAAAATGGGAACCTTTCTTTGTTGACTATGTTCCATAAGTCCTCTGATATTAAGGATTTTAGCAAAATATCGTTCTTAAGGTTCTTCTGCTTTCCCCTGAACAAGATCTGCAATACATG
>PVKE010048935.1:0-11413 GCA_004027555.1 Craseonycteris thonglongyai | reverse complement strand
ATCTTTTTATATTTATAGAGAGTAATTGTTTTATCTTCAGTGCATATTTATTTCTATTTTACTTTTGACAGATAGAGAGAGAGACAGAGACAGAGACAGCTAGAGAACCGAACTGTGGGAACTCCCCAGTTCAGCACGTGGGTCCTGCCTGGGCCGGAGCCGGGATTCGATCCTCGGTCCTCGTGGCCTCAAAGCGAGCGCTCAACCTGCTGAGCCGTCCCGGATTTCCCGTTTTGTTTTTTTTTGTTTGTTTGTTTTGTTTTTTTTTAAAATATATTTTTATTTATTTATTTGTTTTGTGGACTTTTTTTTTAATGAAGATTTTACAAAGAATACATTATATAAACAATATTTAATTTAATTCATTCATTTACCATAATCCCTGTTTCACTTTTTATTATAGTTTGTTAACCTAGTTTTAATAACTAGACAATAGTTCCTTGTGTGAATACATTTCAGTTTACCTAATTCATTTCCCAATTGAATATGTAGACTGTTTCCAACAATAATATGTAACTAATAAAATATGAGTAATAAATAACATATAGTAAATAATACATTGCATAAACTTAGTTCCTTACAGCGCAGTTTATTCACCAGATTACAACTCAGTAAATAGTCACTATTGTCAAGTGATTAACTGGATGGCTTACTGATATTTCTGAAGAGAATTTAGGAAAGCAACAAAGCAAATTACAAAGGCAAAATCATTGCTCAAGAACACTGACTTCAAACACTCACACCTCACCTCAAACCCTTATCTTTCTTGAACTATTAGCTGGTTCCTATCTCAATCTTAAACTGCAGTAAAAGTTAATGGGTATTTTTGTCATGTTGGAGAATCTCAGCAAGACATTCTAAAATTCCATCTGTAGAATGATATGTCACATGAACACATTTTATGGGCTTAATCTTGTGCTCCCTAATTGAATAATTTAATATTTGTGACACTACCTTGACTCACACAATTACACATGCTACACACAAACACACACTGGAGTTGCAAGTGATTACATCGCAGCTCTTCCTTACTTTGAACGTGTGCTGGTGCTTTTCAAGCTGATATTTAGTGCCACTTACATGAGCCAACTATGAACTATTTAGGAGTTGTCATTTACAAGCCCAACGCCCATCTCTTTGACATAGGATATTTTCTTGATGTGAAAGCAAATTGGGATAGCAACTTTTCTTCTTCTAGTTAGGTTCTGCTAAGTAGGTAGATGCTCATTTTCTAGATGCTAGGACTCTTGGGCAGAGGTCCCACTGAGAGACATTGACAAGAGACAGACAAAACATCCATTGCGCCATGACTAAGGACAGTGCTAGGTAAAAGGTGATGCTCTGAACATTGGTGACTAGGTCTTTCAGATCCTTTAACAATCCCTTCACTTCATGCCAGCATCAAAAAAGAGCACCTGTACAGACAGACTGTGAGCACACGAATGAGTGCCACTTAGCTTTCATTAGAGCATACTAATGAGGAATCTATTCCTCAAATATCCCTTATTCCTACTTCATACGCTAATAAAAATCTATTTGCTTGGCACCAGTCTATATTTGAAATGCACAACTTATTGGAAGAGCAGATGGATAGGTAATGAATACCTTAGAATTACATCCTCCTAAAGAAATATTTCCTTTTATTCATCCCAAAACTTCATGAAGGCAGGGACTTTGTCTGCCTTCTTGACCAGTAGCTAAAGTATAATACCTGGTAGATAATGGTAACATACACAGTATATATTTAAGTAGGTAGATAAATAGCCCTTTAAAAGCCCCAATTTCCCAAAATGGCTCTTTCTGAACTCAATTCAAGTGAACATATTTTCTCTTTTTACAGAAGTCACCAGAAGGGAATGTTTTCATCAAGCTTTTCTTTGACCTCAGACATGCCACTGCCCTTGGTGAACTCAGAGGCAGTCTTCTTGGCTTCTTCAGAAACCAAAAAGAAATGAGAACCCAGTGGTCCTAGCATAAGGTTCACAGCATTTTTCTAAGTCTTCAGAACAAGTATTATTCAGCCTTTTGGAAGCTGCCAAATTTGTAAGCAACCCTCACTTCATGCTAACTGGAGACTATTTGAAAGTTCAAAGTTCATTAAATCTGCTGTTTTCTGAGCTCTCATTCAACTGGGACATTTGTTTGTAAGCACCAAGAAGGTATGAAATCCCCAAATTATTGTTGGAGTTCTGTTCAAGCCATTAAATGATATTGAATTTACAGCATTTTACCTCTAGCAACAGCCCAGTCTATATGATATTCTATGTGTTTCTCCCCTCCTCTAGCCAAGTAACCCTCCTCTTCATTACTATTCCCTCTGTCCTGGTGTGTGTGTGTGTGTGTGTGTGTGTGTGTGTGTGTGTGTGTGTGTGTGTGTGTGTGTGTGTGTTTCCCCCAGAATACCCAGGCCAGAGCAATTTGCATGTATATCCAATGAATATTCCAGGATATTACCCTTCTATCATAAATTCTGAAATAGGTGTCTTTGTGATAACATTAAAGATGCCCCATAGCTGGGGTGACCATACATTCCAACTTCATAACAATTGCCCGAGGGGAAGCCGGGATGGCTCAGTGGGTTAAGCGCTCACTTTGCAGCCCCAGGGACTGAGGATCGAATCCCAGATGTGCTGAACTGGGAGCTCCCCCAGTTTAGTTCTCTCTCTGTCTCTGTATCTCTCTCTCTCTTTCTCTCCATCAAAAATAATAAAGAAAAAGAATTAAAAAAAAATTGTTTTAAAAGGGAAGCCGGGATGGCTCAGTGGGTTAGGCGCTCACTTTGCGCACCAGGGACCGAGGATTGAATCCCGGCCCCAGCCCGTGCGGATCCATATGCTGAACTGGGGAGTTCCCCCAGTTCAGTTCTCTCTCTGTCTCTGTATCTCTCTCTCTCTCTCTCTCCCTCTCTCTCTCTCTCTCTCTCTCTGTCAAAAATAAATAAATAAAATTTAAAAAACAAACAATTGCCCGGGATTTCAATCTGACTTATCAGTTTTTCCGGATTTTTTTAATTTATAATGAAATACTATAAACAGTAATAGTTGTTTTAAAATAATTCTGATGAGACTGATTGACCTTCACTTTTAGTTTTCACTCATTTAGTAGCATGTGAGATGCATTGGCAGGAACCAGATGTCTCGTCTAAACTTGTGGTTAAATCTAAAGATACCCAGCAACCACCCTCTTTTCCTGACCCTTTCCAGACCTTTTTAAGGACAACACCCAGGTTCTAAAATAAATTGTGCTTGCTCTTTCTAGTTTCAGGAGGTGGTGTTTCATGTATTAAGTGCTAAAATTTTCAGCTTTTGAAGCTTTTAGCAAATTGCAATTATTGAAAAGAAAGCTGTGAACAGGAAGGCATTTAAATTGATCTGTGTAAGAGAAAGAAACACAACAATTTAAGCAAGGGGTTGAATGGTATAGAAGATTTAATTTTGAAATTCTATAATTGCACTTTGGAATATCTTGATTTAGTGAAGGAAAATTTGATGGCTACCTGGGTAGGCAGAAAGAAACAGCTCGCATACAAAAGACAGTTAACCAAATAGAATGGACTTCTCAAAAGCAATATAATTCTGAGCAGAAAAAAGTTAAATACTATTCATATAGTAGAAGATAAAATAAAGGCATTTTAAGAAAAGCAAGCTCTTAAATATTCCTCCTAATGAACCTTCTTTAGGAAGCTACTGGAAAGCATGTTTCACCAAAATAAAAAGAAATCAAGAGAAAGACATGGAACCCAGGAAAAATGACATCTAATATAGGGGACAAAGAAAATTCCTAGGATAGGAGTGAAGACACAGGATAGCAGGATAGCTCAGCAGTTGAGGACTTGCCTCACAATCCCAAGGTCTTGGGATCGAATTCCAGCTCGGGTCTGTGCAAACCCATATGTTGAACTGCAGTGCAACTGGTAACTGCTGAGATGGCTCAGTGTCGAAGGTTCTTAACGCCCATGCAGGAAGCCTCTGGTTCAGTTCTTGCCCTGTGGGGCCCCAAGTCCACCTGTGTGGAATGAAAACCATATCTCAACTAATGATGTACAACTATGGAGACTGCTCTGGGCCCTCCACCTTCTCTCTCTCTCTCTCTCTCTCTCTCTCCTCTTCTGTCAAGACAATAAAATCAAATTTTAAAAAAAGGAAAAAAAGAGTGAGTGCAGACCCAGAATACCATTGTGTAGTTGGTCTCAAGAGCAACTAATCCAGATTGAATGATGCAGGAGAGGAAAATGTAACAAATAAATGATTTGAGGTTTGGTCTGCACGGTGAGATATTTTTTTGAGAAGTTTGAGGCTAGTTTAGTTAGGTAGACTTAAAATAAGCATTAAAAAATGAGCCATTTTTTAACCTAGCAAAGAAAATTGAGAAAGAAAGAAAATAAAATAGTATTACACTATATGAGTGAGCACCTACCAATATTTATACCAATATTTTACCATTATTATAATGGTAAAAACACTGGCTATTTTTGCACCCAATTGTGGTATTTTAGGGGGTTAGCAGAAGGGAGGAGGGAAAGGGGTTCAAAACTTCGTAGAAAAACAATGTGTAATTTTAAAATCAAAAGGCAAAAATAAATAGACACATAGGGCATTATTTTAGAATGCAAGTAAATGCAAATGCCAGGAGGAAACATTGGAAGTGGTTGGGTCTGAGTGGCTCAAGTAGGAAATGAGGAAAGAAGAAGCAGGTGACTGCTGCTGCTGCTGTTGTTGTTGTTGTTGTTGTTGTTGTTGTTGTTGTTAACCTTGGAATACTCTGTGACTTCAAAAAAATTATGTGCATATTTTAATTTGATTTCAAAATGAACTTTTTCAATTTCTCCTCCCAGCATCCCCAACCCTTTTGTAACTATCCATGGGGAAGGCATCTCGCATAGGTTTAGGGAGAAAGGCAGGGTAGGGGGTTGATCAAAAAAGAACATTGGGCAGCCCTGAGGACAGGTGAAGGAAAAAGGTAGTTGACTTTACAGTTAGCTTGAGGGCAGCTCTGAAGAGAACAGTATCAGAGAATCTCTACTCAGAATCCTAGGCTTGGTACACTCATCAGAATGCCGTTCATAATGACAGCTAAGACAAGAGTTACAGCCCGTCATAAGAGCTCCTCCTGCAAGTGAGCTGCAAGAGGGAATGAACACCTTGGCAGGCTCCGGCAGTACGTATTTGTTCTAACTGAGGTTGTCACTCTGGCCAGGTACTTTCTTTGTGTGTGATGATAAGTTTCTGCTTGCGTAACTCTTCAGTTTCTACGGGTCCAGTACTCAAGAGACAACTGTTAAAGGACTAGTTAATGGGTCTTTAGCTAGGCTGTCGTCCCTCATACATTATTAGCTATGCCTGATGCGTTTTAATTTTTTTCAATGATTGTTCATTAACAATTAATTGCAGGTAGCGAGGGGGACAAGGCTCCAACATGCTTAAGTAAAAATCAATCTGATTATTCTGTAGCCCCTGCTAGGAGACTCCATCCCATTCCATTACAACAGCATTTAATGAGCATTATCTGGTGCTGTGAGGAATTAGAAAACATGAGAATCAGGCCTGAATTCAGCTCTCTGGGGACTCACCACCTAGGCTGAGAGAAGAAATATATAGAAATATCTCTAGCCATCAAAGTGGGTGAGTGTCAGGTGAAAATAATCCTGCCTGGAGGCTCTGAATGAGATTGAGCTGGACCTTGAAGAATGAGTAGGATTTCTCAGTGGAGATGAATTGCATGGAAACCAAATAGGGGGAATAGTGTAGGAAAAACATGAAGAAACAGAGCGCATTTGTAGAATGAGAAATGGAAGGATGTCATTAGGCCACCGCATATACAGGGACGTGGGCGTATGTATACATGGATGACACAAAGAAGCTGAAAGGAGAAACTTTTATGGAAGAAAGATAATGACTTCAATTTCCTTGTCATTAAATGTGTCTTTTGTATTGAAGTCTTGTTGCCTGGGAGATTAAAATAATGCCCAAGACAGAAATAAGATCATTGAGAAAGGAAAGTTGTCTAGAATTCAATGTTAGCAATGTTGGTTTTGAGATCACAGTGGTACTTTAAGTGCAGGTAGCTCCAGTAAGTTTTTGTAAATGAGACATAGAGGAGCAAGTGAGAGTGTAGGGTTGATGTTAGAGATCAGGTAGTCAGTGCTACTGAGGTGACCAAACAACGGGGTAAATGAGCTCACATGAGGAGTGAGTGCACATGACAGAAAACCAAGAATAGAGGCTGTTGTTGGACAGGAGTCAATAAATGGGGACAGAGAAGAGGTGGAGATTCGAGGGGTCACAGCACTGCAGGAGAGAAAGAATGTGTCATGGAAACCCCACAGAAAGAGTGTTTGAATTGGTGAGTGGACAATTATTTAAAGCTCTGGATGCACAACTGTGTGAAGACTCAGAAAAGGAGATTTAGTCTGGTAATTAAAAGGTCACTAGTAAATTTTGGAAGCAGAAGTGTTTGGGGGAAGGAGTAAGGCATAAAAGAGAGGATGGAAAGAAATGAGGGGAGGAAGCAGTTTTAAACCCCTTGTTTAAGGAAAGATAAAGTTGATGGAAACTAGACTAGATAATTGGCCCCTTGGTAACTGGGGTTAATCACATTAAGCCTGTGGATTTAACAACACCTGTCAGCAAACAAGTGAACAGATGCATCTTCCTGTGGTGATATATAAATATTCAGTGTCTCTTGTCTTCTTACTTTATTAAATTCTATTTGATTTTACTTGGCACTTGTTGATTTGCTTTAGAGAGATTGAGACTAGAGAACTTGGGGAATTAATTTAGTGACTTCCTCTTTTTACATATTGCTATTATTTGGCAAACCAATTAAAAGGGGGGTGAGAAATTATTTTCTTACTAGTAATTAACAGTACAGTAGTACTGGCACATTCAGAGCACTGGGGACAAGAGACATGTTGTCTGGTTCTATGGTCTACCAATCTTCTTGACTATGGTCAGCAGAGTGCATAGAGAGTGCAAATGATAGCTAGAATGCAAATAGGGGAATGTGGCTGGAGCAGAGAAAGAATAAGACAGGATTAATAGAGGAGGCCACAGAGGAAAAGGGGCCCAAGCACTATAGGAAAACTTCACAGTTCATCCTGAGGACTTTGGCTTTTATTTGGAGTGAAATTGTATATAGTCACATGTGCTACTCACTTTTTCAGCCATACCTGTCTTTCACATCATGTCACTGTCACTTTTTCAAAAGAGTTTTTCAATATAGTTGTATTATTTTTAAGTTCTTATAAAATTGCCTATAATCTTCTTGAAAGTTACAATTTATGATTAATAACTTAAAAGTTGACATCTTCAGCTG
The DNA here is from genome assembly GCA_004027555.1 of Craseonycteris thonglongyai. Taxonomy (NCBI): domain Eukaryota; kingdom Metazoa; phylum Chordata; class Mammalia; order Chiroptera; family Craseonycteridae; genus Craseonycteris; species Craseonycteris thonglongyai. Next base: position 4,099 of record PVKE010048935.1, on the reverse strand, counting down.
ACTCTTTTTGTAGGAGGAACCATAATAGTTTGAGAAAATATTCTCTCTATTGATGCTGGAGTACTGGTAAGTATAAATTCTGCTCACTGGTAATGTTCTCTACTCTAATTTTCTTCACAGTGGTATTCTAAATATTTCAGCCCAGATTTTTTCACAGGTTTATCTTCATTTACAGGACCTGATTTTGACAAATACTTTTAAAAGACAAAACTTGTTGAATAAGTTGTCTCTGTTTATGATTATTGTTGTCATAGTTAGATGCTGCAAAATTGTAGATTTCATCCATTTCACTGTATTTTAGTATATAATATGACTTGAAGTCCTTTAATATTTTTCAGCAATAATTCTGTGCCAAGTATTATATTATTTTAGTGTTTTTCCAATGATTTATAGTACTGCAATTGATTTCTGATTCTAGTGACATAGAGTTAGACCATACTTCACAGTCCCCCAATAGACTGCCTTCATTTCAGACATGAAGCCACCCACATTTCTGGCCAACTGGTTTGAGAACACGTATGTCTGGTTTTAAAAGATGGCAGTTCCAGGGATGTTAGGATAGCTGAACAGGTTGAGCACCTGCCTTGCCACTGTGAGGTCTGGGGATCAAATTCCGGCCCTGGTCCATGCAGACCCATATGTTAAGCTGTGTCATGACTGGTAACTGCTGAGCTCCGTGGCGAAGGTTCTCGCCTCCCATATGGGAGGCCCCCAGTTTGGTTCCCTCCCCACAGGTGGCTGTCAGGCCCACAGGGTGGGAACCAAACTGGGGACCTCCCACTTGGGAAGCATGCCCCGGCTCAGCATATGGATCTCCATAGAGCAGGGACTCAATCCTTGGACACCCTCAACTATAAGGTAAGCATTCAACCCACTTAGCTATCCGGACATCCCCTAAAATAAAAAATCTTAAAAAAAAAAAAAAGATGGAAGTTACAGTCTCTTAAATATTATTTATTATGACTGCCAAGACCTTTCTTTTTGTGATTCAACTGTCTCCTTAAAAGAAGACAAGAGTGAGAAACATGGTACTTTAAATGTGTATAAAATGTACACATTTATACTTAGATTAAAATGGGTTACAAAAACCCCTTTCTCCAATTACATTTTTTTCCTGCTGTCACCTAGTTACATTCCCCAATTTTTTATATTGTCGCTACCATATCTTATGGTCAAGGATAAAAGTGTCATTATCCAGAGAGGTTAGTGGACTGCTGCTGCAAATCTCACCCTTTATCCTAAGAGAAGCCATTTTATCAGCTTACTAGCTCTTGGTATCCTCAGCATCTACTTAAGAACACAGGCTTTTGTGGATAGCTTGGAGCTTGGGGCCCTCACATATGCTAAGCATCATTAATGGGGGAGAGTGGGGAGAATGCCCAGAATTCATGGATTCTAGGAACAGGAGAGTTTCTACAGATGCAATAGATTAATTGCAGGATTGTGACCTATGGATTGTCAATTACAGATGGCAGTGAGCAAAACACTGCCAAGTACTGGAGCAGCAACATCTTCAAATCCCCAATGCTTAACTGGGAAATCTGAATGGTCTCTCAATTTTATTGACATGGTCATACGTTAGCTAGCTATTACATTTGCCATTTATTAATACAAAGAGCTCCACTGATTAGGGCCTTTGTCATAATTGGGCACTACAATGAAGTCACTGTTAGTAGAGTCAGGAAATTGATGCTAGAGAGAGAGTAGGCTGGCTCCTGTCTCATACTTCCTGTCTCACAAGTTAATGTTTTAGGGTTTCAGAATTCAGAAAGAGAGAGAGAAGTGGGGAGGGCCCAGAGCAGTCTCCATAGTTGTACATCATTAGTTTGGACATGATTTCATTCCAAACAGGTGGATGTAGGACCACACAAGATGGAACCACCCCCATGGGAGGTGAGGACCTTTGCCGCCATCCTGGTGGTTACTAGTTGTAAGTCACAGTTCAGCATGTATGCTTGCACGGGCTAGGGTCAAGATTCAATCCCTGGACCTCACAGTTGCAAGGCAAGCTCTCAACCTGTTGAGCTATCCCAGAATCCCCCATATTCCTTGATTTAACAAGAAGAAAATAATGTAGAACATCAAAGATGAAGATACTGTCACTAAGAAAATACTTAAAGAAAGTTGACTTTCATTCTGACATTATCTTTTTAAATTGAGACTATGTAAACACCGGTACGTATCCTCTTGAATACTGTCTTCTCTGAGCATCATGGCAATTTTTCTCTTGAGGAATCAATCTTCCATGATCCATCATAATTCTAAGTCATGCTGCCAATTTTTACCTGACACTAATCACACAGGACTCTGACACAAACTTTGCATTTAGTACGTCCAGAAAAAAAACAAATTTTGTAAAAGAACTGTTTGAAGGGTAAAGCATGAGAGTTCAATTATATATCACAACACGATCCTTTTTTCCCAGTTAATTCAAACAGCTAAAATTGGATAGATATCTACTCAAAATTAGAAATACATTAAATATCTTTTAATGGCTTTTCTGAAAATATTCAATTATTACACTGAGTCCACATTAACTAGATAAACTGTAGAAAGAAAGTAAAGCCATTTTGCCCCAATGATCCAGAGTTGAAGAGGAAACCATAACAAAAATGCGTTTGAGAAAAAAATGTTCACTGGGCTTGAATTTTTCTGTGGACAAATTCATTAGACTGTGTCCCATTTTAACTTGCCTGCACAAACACAGTCAAAGAATTGGCATAAAGGTTTTTAAAAATTCATTCCTTTGAGCTTAAAACCTATTAGTATTTTCAAACAAACAACCAAAGAACTTGAGGCTCCATCAGCGAAGCTCTAGCCAGGAGGCTTAGTAACACACACAAATGCCAAACCCATTAAGTTGGCCAGAGTGCAGTTTGAAAACTAGTTCAGGAAATGTTCATGTAAAAATTAATCTTGGGGATCCTGGGATGGCTCAGTGGGTTGAGCGCTCATCTTGCAGCCCCGGTGTGCAAGGATCAAGTTCTGGCCCCAGTCCATGTGGACACATATGCTGAACTGGGATGAACTGGGATGTGCCCCCAGTTCAGTTGTCACCAGGACAAGCTTCCCATGTGGAAGGCCCCCAGCTCTGTTCCTGCCCTGGGAAGCCCCACACCCAACTGTGGAGTGAAACTATATTGAAAACTAATGTATAACTATGGAGATTGTTCTCAGCCCTTCTCTCTCTCTCTCTTTCTCTCTCTCTCTCTCTCTCTCTCTCTCTCTCTGTCTAAAACAATAAAAATAGGGGAAGTTGGGATGGCTCAGCCAGTTGAGTGCTTGCTTTGCAGCCCTGGAGCCTGGGGATCGAATCCCAGGCCCAGCCCATGTGGACCCATATGCTGAACTGGGGTGTGCCCCCAGTTCAGTTCTTGCCGGGGCCTATGCAGGAAGCTCCCGGCCCAGTTCCTGCCCTGCACAGCCCCGTGCCCACCTGTGGAGTGAAACTATATGGAAAACTAATGCTGTCAACTATGGAGACTGCTCTGGGCCCTCCTCCTTCTCTCGGTCTCTCTGTCAAAAAACAATGAAAATAAATCTTTTTAAAAAATAAAATAAACAATAAATCTTAAAAAAAAAAAATTTCATCTTAGGGGATGTGAAAACGGCTCAGTGACTGAGCACTTGCCTCACAATCGTGAGGTCTGGGAATTGAATCCTGGCCTTGGCCCTGGCCTGTGCAAACCCATACACTGAACTGCAGTGCAACTGGTAACCACTGCGATGACAGCTAAGGTTCTCACCTCCCATACAGCAGGGTCCCAGTTCAGTTCTGGCCCCACATTCACCTGTTCAGAATGAAACCATGTCACAGCTAATGATGTACAACCATGGACACTGCTCTGGGATCTCCCCCTTCTCTCTTTGTCTCTGTTTCTCTTTCTCTCACCTTCTCTCAAAACAATGCCTCTGATAAAGGGCTAATATCAAAAATATATAAAGAACTTGTACAACTCAACAAGAAAAAAACAAGCAATCCAATTAAAAAATGGGCAGATGACCTTAACAGACACTTCTCTCAGGAAGACATACATATGGCCAACAGATATATGAAAAAATGCTCCACATCACTAGCAATTAGGGAGATGCAAATAAA
>PVKE010048934.1:0-11420 GCA_004027555.1 Craseonycteris thonglongyai | reverse complement strand
AGAGAGAGAGAGAGAGAGAGAGAGAGAGAGAGAGAGAGAGAGAGAGAGAGAGATACAGAGACGGAAAGAGAACTGAACTGGGGCACTCCCTAGTTTAGCATATGGTTACGCACGGGCCAGGGCCGGGATTCAATCCGCAGTCCCCAGCGATACAAAGTGAGCGCTTAACCCACTAAGCCATCCCGGCTTCCCCCAAACTTTTATCTTTTAAACCTCTGTGGGGGAAAACAAAAACAAAAAAACTTAAACCAGCCTTAGTAAACATCTTCCCAGATCAAAAGATCCTGAATAGAACTTGGGTTAATTTTTATTTATTTAAGCTTCATTAACTTCTTTTTTTTTCTTTTCTTTTTAATTATTATAACAATTAAACATTATAATTTGGTAATAGCATTCAGAGGCAGAGATGCTATATTATATATAAATCATACACGCATATATCAGAGATCATACACATAAACAGAAATGTAAATAATTGCAAAAACAAGATTTTTATTTGCTCCCCAGTGGTTTTAAAGAGGCAGAAACAAACAGGGGGGTGTGGGCCCTGATTAAAGAGCCTAGCCACTTGTTTTCAAAAGTGCCCCTCCCTTTTTATTTTTTCTGTAGTTGCTTCCATCTCAGGCTGTAGCAGCCTCACTTGCCTTTTTTTATTTTTCAGATAAGACCTTAAAAAGTTACTGAGTCAGACAAACCTTACAAGATATATTTTTACAAAGTTTCTGAAGATTGAGTTGCTATCCAGTTACAAGTGACCCAGGAGGCAAGAGATTCCAGGTGTGCTTCTCTGGTTTGACAATGTCCTGATTAATCAAGCCATGGTTTCCACAGTTAACAGTTTTTCTTTTCGACCAGTTTAAATGCTTAAGGGAAGCTAAAGACAAGAAGGCAAAAGTGGAAAAATCACCAAGACAAAAAAATCTTGGCAGCTTCACGGACAACTCTGTAGTCTCTTTCCTGTAGCTAGCCCCCCTCCCCCACACTCCCCTCCCCCCCACACACACACAAGCTGCTGTGTCTTTGGACTGGCTGAGGGGCTCTGTCCCCAGCCCCTCTGTAGGGAGCAAGGAGGAGGCACCATTCTGAGCCATGTCCCCTGTAGTTGTCAATTTTCACTGGGTACACAGACAGCCTAGGGGTCAAGGAGAAGGATAGATTGTGAGCTCCAGGGGGGGCGGGGGTTAGAAAAATGAGGGTACAGGCACGTGAGGGGTTATTAACCGTCTGTAAAAGAGGAGGGGGCCCCTTAATATGTTATAGTATGTTTTGTCTTTCTTCAGATAGAAAAGTTTTCTTGGAAGGTAGTCAAGAAACTACGTCCAGCAGGTCTGAGTCAACCTTACAAGTTTTTCAAAGGTCAGGGTTGTCTCTTCAGGCCTGAACATAGGGAACATGAGACTATTTGTTCTCCCGCCTGCAGAAAAGATCTAATGACAATATGGTGTTGTAGTTTACACTTCCCTCTGAGGCCAGGTTTCCCCATTGCCCGGTTTGTATTGGGGACAGGCTCCTGAACAAAAGAAACTCAGATGCTGCTTCCTCAGGGTTTGGGGGTCAAACATGTCCCAAAATTCTACAATACAGCCAAAAGGGATACAGAAGCTTGAAGTCTTGTTGCTCATGTGAAAAAGAGGAAGGAGAGAAGAAAACCATCCATTTGCTGTATCTTTTGTGACCTCCATTGATTCCAGGGTGTCTCTTAGACCTGGGGGTTCCAATGCTCTGCATGGCCAGACACTGGCAGCAAAGGAAGCATGGATCACCAGGAGGAGCCGTGTTTACCTGGGTGGGCTACCTATGCGCCTGAACCTCACCTTAGGGTACCCCTATGTCTGAATGTGTCCCTGCGCTTTGGCACGTGACCATCACACTCTCCTAAGCTGTTTGTCCCAAGCCTCTGACTCCTATCCTGCTGAACCCATTGAGAGTGGCATCTTACTATAACCATGAGCCTGAAACCTGGACATTGGCAATAAAGTTGACGGCCAGTGATTGAATACCAAGTAGTAGAGGGATGTCTATCTCAGCCTTTGACAACCCAAATATTTGCCCTTCTTTATTTATACCAGCTTTCCCCTTTCACTAGGAATCTAAATAAGGAGGAGCCCATACTTCGGACATGCAGAGGAGCCATCTCTTTTAAAGGAAACAAATCAAAATTATCAGAATACAGGTTCCAAAATCCCCACACAGACTCACAGTGCAGCTGCTTGCCAGAACTCTGTTAAGCTAGTGCAGCCCTGGGGGCAAGACTAAACAGCACAAAAGGTGTGTTAACAATTGTGCCAGGTATTCTGGACCCCAGGAGAGCAACCCTAGATGGATGCAGTACATGGTACAATCACTATAGAATTGGCACCGCGTGGTACACACTAGGCAGAAACAACAAACCTTTTCCCTTCTTCACCAGTTACAAGACCATTTGTGGCTCAGGATCAGAATAGCTCCTGATGCACTTTTATTATGGCCTTTGTGAGATGAGGTAGGGACAAAGCCTACCCAGCTAAACTATTCTTATATTCTGTCCATTTTATTTTATATTATTTTATTTGTTTGTTTGTTTTTTAACCTCTCTGCAGGTTGGCATGGGAAGGAACAAGTCCTGGACTAACATCTCAGGCCTTAGCTGAGATGAAATAAAGAGAAGCCACAGGAAAGAGGAACAAACAGGAGCCTATTGGTCAGCACCCTGACAGGCAGTCAGTCAAGGAGAAAAATGCAAGTGACATTCAGGACCTCTGCAGAGTAGCCACAGCCGAAGACCCTCAATTGTCCCAAGCCTCTCTCCCAGACTCAATACTGTTTCCAGACTCTTCTGAAAAGGAAGACAGTCAGGACAAGGCCAACATTCCCAACAAAGTTGGGAGTTTGACCAGGTCCCTTCCTTTAAGCCTGTCCCCTGTGTCTTAAGGCACTGTGCTAACCACTTTTAAGTGGCTGATGGGGTCCTTACTTTTTTAGGACAAGCTAAAATTGAAGGGCTGAGTCCACGCAAGCAGCAGAAGTGCTTACCCTTCCCTTGGATCCCAAACGACCCCCCTAAGTGTTGTAAGAGTTTTGGTGTCTGGAGCTCATGGTCTCACATTCTCAAAGAACGAGGATGTGGACTCAAGGGGAAGGTAAGCACTAAGGTTTATTGAGAGTAAAAGGAAGAAAATCCACTTTCAAGAAGTAGAAGCAGACCCAGGCAAGAGATAGTGGATCAAAGGCCGGTCACAAGAGTTGAGCAGTTCTTTTTGAGGGATGAGGAAATTTCCAATTATCTTGTCCTTAGTAGTGTCTGGTTGTCCTGGTTTTTGTGCTCACTACATTCCTGCCCAATATGGTTGCTATGACTACCAAGGACTTTCCTATCTGCCCATGTGATGCTCTATCTATTCTGACTCCCAAGTCCTGTGTGGTACTACTTATATTCATATGAGGCACCGGAGACACTAAGGTGGTCAAATTCACAAAAACAAAAGTAAAATGATAGTTTACAGGAGATGGGAGGTATAATGAGTTTAGTTTTATGTATTATTTCATGTGTGTGTGTGTGTGTGTGTGTACACACACCAAGGTTAATGCTGTGGAGGCAATGGGTCTTCCAGCTTCCAAATCGAGAAGACTCACATCACTTGGGAACGGCCCTCTCCTTCCACTAGTCCCAATCCCTGTCTAAAGCTGGCACTTGACTGCTTATTTTTCTTTCTCCTACAACATCTTCTTGTTCTCTTAGTTCAAGGAGATAGTCTCTTTCGAATTTCCCTTGATCCAACAGCCTAAGTACCTACTCCCTGGCAACTTGAGTCTTGGAGAATTTGTGAGGCTGATTAAACACGTACTGTTTAGTGATATTAGCATTTTTTAAAAACTATAACTGGCATACCATATTATATTAGTTTAAGGTATACAACATAATGATTAAATATTTATATTCCTTATGATGTGATCATCATGATAAATCTAGTAACTACCTGTCATCACACAAAATGATTATGATATTATTGAATATATTCTTTCTCTGTACTTTACATCCCTCTGACTTATTTATCTTATAAGTGGAATATTGTACCTCTAATTCCCCTCACCTTATTCAATAACCCCCCACCCCCTCCCAGCTGGCAATTATCATGTACTTTTCTTACATGGAAACAGTGATCACAAGCAACAACCTGTGAGTCACATGAAGCCATTCAATGGAAGAAGAAATGAAAGTTTAAAGGCAAACAAAATAGTCTCCTGCTCTATCTCCCAAGAAAAACCCAACCAAGTTCTTCATGATGTCAAGACTTATAATCTTTTCACTATGTCACTTCATGTGCATAATATCCTCTTACAAAATAGGTAAAAGTATAGCATTTTAGAAAGATTTTAAGTTTCAGTTTTAAAATCGGAAATTTCAGTTATAAGAAAAATTAATTTTTTTAATTAATTTTATTGTTTTAAAATTATTTTAAAAATTATTTTTGTTGTTTCGACAGAAAAACAGAGAGACAAAGAAAGACAGAAAAGGAAGGGCCCAGAGCAGTCTTCATACTTGAATATCATTAGTTTTCTACATAGCGTCACTCCACAGGTGGGAACTGGTCTGCACATGGCAGGAACTAGCCAGGGACCTTCTGTACAGGAGGCATGCCCCCACGAGCAGGGGGCCTTCCACATGGGAAGCACTCCCTGGGTGGTAGCCAAACTGGGGACCTCCTACGTGGTAAGCTTGCCACTGTGAGAACCAAAATAGCGGCACAGCCCATTTCAGCATATGGGTCCACATGGGCCAGGGCTGGGACTTGATCCTCGGACCCTAGGGTTGCAAGACGGGTGTTCAACCAGTTGAGCCATCCCATCATCCTTAAGAAAAATTAATTTATGTTAAATTTCTTCTTCCTACTCAAACTGGATTACTGAAAGAAAAAATGCTTTTGTGAAAATATGTTTGTATCTATTTAAGCCAAAGAAGAAGCATCCTAACTAACTCAATCTTTCCAGTTCATTGTAGTTAAAATGGTAATGAAATAGAATATTAATCCTTGCTTGCATAACTTGCCCCTTACAGGTAGGCAAGATTTTGATTGTTAGGTAAATCACATTTGCACAGAAGCTATTTCAGAAAATATTCTTCTAACTAATTAGTAATGTAATCCTCCAATTTACACTCATTAGTGTTTAATGTGATTCTCACTTTTTATTGAGGTACCAGATACTCACTCAAAATTAGTTTTGACTCTATAAAATCATCATGATTATTTAAGAAACACTGATTCTCATTCAGATGTTGAAGTACAAAAATATCTTGGCTTCTCTGCATGTGCCCACGATTGTTATCCGTAGTCTTCACCTTATCTTTGACTGGCAAAGAATAAGTGTAACAGGGGGCTCAAATGCATAGGGCAGCCAAGTAAGGTTGAGAAATGTTTGTCTCATGCAAAGATTTCTGGCCTAGAAGGGATGTGGGACTGATCTGATATCCAGCCATCACTGGGACTCCAAGCACCCAGAGAGCAACTTTTTCCAATTTATCCAGAATCTTATATAGTCTGGCTAAGATGGATGAGCTATGGGACCTTGGGCAACACCCTCAAGCACTTTAAGCCTCATTGTCTTCAACTATAAAATAATACAAATATTTAAGCTACGAGATGCACCCTTGAACAATAGAGGCTTGAACTCTATGGGTCTATTACTAGAAAAACAGGTTCTTGGTAAATGTCACCGGGAAGAATTCAAAGAATACAGGATACTCGTAAGTCACAAGAACAAAGCCACAAAAATGGATTTATTAAAAACAACAAAAAAAAAAACCCTAAACATATGATATGATAAACAAACAAAGAAACCCCCTAAAACAAATGAACAGTATACTGAAAATGATGTGAGAATAGCCCCAACATTCTATAGTTCCCAGAAGACTGTCAATAGAATTAATCTCCTTCAGTTTTACCCATGCAGCAACATCACACTATTTTTATTCTCCATCTCCTTATTTCTGATTCCCCAAACGGCAACTGTTTCCTTCATTACGCAAAAACAATTCAGCATGCTTGCACATATTGCTCATGCACATATGCACAGGTTGGCTCTCACTCACATTACAGATACATATTAATGGGATGAATAATTGGTAAAGAAGGTGGAGGTTACTTCTTAGAACCTTATACTTCCTCCATGCTTCTCTTTTATCAAAATATGTAATCTTTCTTTGACACTTTTAGTTTCATATTAAGAGATTCTAGTTTAAATTAATCTTTCTTTCAAAAGAAAAAAAAAAGTGCTGTGATTACCTCTGCCCATAAAACATTCAAACTGTCTTCTATAGCGCACAGTGTCCTATTATTAATCTGTGACATTTGGAGAGCCACTGTAGGCTCAGGGAGCCAGTTTTGGAGGATCTGCTTTGTCAAAACAGATCCTGAAAGAAACACTGCGTCATTATCAAATCAGTAGAGTAAAGCTAAAACTTCCATAAAGAAAAGGTCTAGGGAGAGGAAATTAGTGAAGAAGGGAAAAACCAATAAAGGAGGCACAGAAAGGTGCTAAGTGAAGCTGATTATCTGGAGGCGTTGAATCTAATTCATAGATGACAGAATCACTGGCCTCAGACTAGAATAATTTATTTTTATAAAATTTTTAACAGTTTATTTTCCACTGCTGAAATTAAAGTTTTGTTGTTGTTTTTCCAAACCACAGGAAAAATTTTTTGAGAAAACATTGATAAAAAGTTATTCTAAGATTCTAATTGCTATTCAAGCATACCTATTTTCTTCTTCATTTAATTAAGAAGGCTTTACACAAAGCCCAGAAAAGAGAAATTTTTCTGTTGTTGCTTAGTTACCATGAATGTAACAAAAAATATAAATCACAATATTTAGCTGAACGTTGATAATTCAGAGATGAGTTACAATTGTTGAATTATTTGTGCTCCTTTAAACACTCTCCTATCATTTATTCTTCAAAACAGCAAATGAAATAAACAGTATTATTCTCTCTTTACAGATGAGAAAATGAGATCTGGAAGGGATAATAGGCCTAGCAAGAATCTCAAAGTCAGCAGGTAGTAGAGATAAAACTTGAACCTTAGCTTGCTGTTTCTAATCCAGACAGGGCTCACAGATGTGTTGGAAGAGAGGACACAGAGCCAGCATGCTTTGGGAAGTGAGACAGGAGAGGCCCACCAAAAAATATTAAAGAGGAGCATCTCTCTCTCTCTTTCTTTCTCTCTCTCTCTCTCTCTCTCTCTCTCTCTCTCTCTCTCTCTCTCTCTCTGTGTGAAAACCCTACCTTTCTCTGAGAAAGGCCTGAAACGCATTTCTGACAAGAAGACATAATGTAAAAAATCAGAGTACAATAGGCTCAGCCTTTCCATGGTTGAGAGAGGTTAGAAAAAAAAAAAGAAAAAAAATACAATGACCCAAATTAAGAGTAGAAGAGTACAATAAGATATAGTAAGATTTCTCAGCTACTCATAAAAAGCAATTTGGATGAGAGGGTGAATGGACACAGTTAAATAGAGGGAAAAAAACTGCTCGGAATTATGAGACATTTTCAAATAAAAATAAACTCTTAAGCTGTCCTCACACTGTCCTCCTGCACACAGTACGCCCAGATATAACCTTATAGCTCTATAGATTTTATGCTTTTGAGCTAATTGTCTCAAGCATTTGTTGGATCAATGCCTTGCTATAAAAAAGAGCTATAGAGGATTTTTTTTTTTTAAGTACGGGGAAAAATCCTATCTTTCTAATTTTATAAACACAAAATTTGAGCACCTCAATACTGAGATGCTGTTCAAATAAAATTTTAATAAATGTTCTTCACATTTGTGTACATGGTACATTTTTCCTTTTCATATATATATATATTTTTTTTTTTTTGGAAGAATGTACAGAAAGAAATTGTTTTAGTATTAATTTCTACTCTTTATCTTGGTGAATAAGTGAATAAAGATTTCTGAATTTATTTTTTTTTTATTGTTCGTTGACAGAGAGAGAGATAGAGAGATACAGAGACAGAGAGAGAACTGAACTGGGGGCACTCCCCAGTTCAGCACATGTGTCCGCAGTGGCCGGGGCCAGGATTCAATCCTGGGTCCCCGGCTCTGCAAAGTGAGCACTTAACCCACTGAGCCGTCCCGGCTTCCCCAGATTTCTGAATTAATCACATGCCATGGTATACAAATGTCATATCAAATAATAATTCGTATTGCCAACTCATATTTTACTCTGTCCATGAGCTAAGTATTTATTCATTCACTTAAAAGTAGTTATTGGACTCACAATATAGGTGGCAGAGATATGATATAAGATAGTGTAGTGAGGCTACATAAGACAGTCATCAGACATGCCTTCATGACACTCAACCTATTAAAAAGGATATGGCTTTCTCTCTAAACTCTCCAGACTAGACCATACTGCTTTCTCTTCTTCTGAACTCTGTTATTTGCAGCTGGTACTGCAAAGTTTAGAACTTACAATGTTACAATTATTTTGTTGGTATCATCACTCATGTAAATTATAGAAACAAAAAGAGAACACTTAGCATATATTTCTCCTTTTCTTTCAAGTTCCCACGATGCCATATTGAGTACTGGTAATAGGAAAGATACCTACACACATCGGATTGACTGATGGATACTCGAATACTAAGAATTGAAAATCATAAAGTGGTCCATAGAAAACATTTAACTCATTATACAATTATTTTAAAATAAAAAGAAATATTAAGGCAGCTTTTTTTTTTTTTGACAGAGAGAGAGAGAGAGAGAGAGAGAGAGAGAGAGAGAGATACAGAGACAGAACTGAACTGGGGGCACTCACCAGTTCAGCATATGGGTCCACATGGGCCAGGACCGGGATTCGATCCTCGGTCCCCGGCGCTGCAAAGTGAGTGCTTAACCCATTGAGCCATCCTGGCTTCCCCTAAAGCAGCTCTTTAAGGGTAGCAGTTATTTCAGGTTTCTAGGGAAGAGTGAGTGAATAGGTACAATGGTTTGGAGGCATGAAAGAGCATAACATATAACTTAGTAATGAATATTTAGTGGCTACTGTACCAGCTACCATTCTCTGTGCTTGTATATATTGACTCACCTAATATTCACATCCATTCTGTAAAATAGTACTATCATTATTCCAGTTTTACAAATTAGAAATTTGTCATACAAAGAGTTTAGGGAACATGCCCAAAGTCATAGTTAGCAAGATTTTGAGCCCAGCAATTCAATCCCTATATTCATGTTCTCAACCAGCCTACAATACTATATCTGAAAGTGAAAGGTTTTTTTCTGTGACTCAAGAATATTATAAGTCATAAAACAACAGAATAGAGAGACCAGCTGGGGTCATATTCTGAAGAATTAATTAACATATTAGGTAGAATCAAAATCATTTCTTGGATATAAGAATTTATGTAGATTTTAAGAAAGAGGATAAAGATATTATATTCATTTTTTAAAGAAACATTTTTGAAGGTTTACATAGAAAAAACTGAGGACATGAGGTGAGTATAGGGTTTTTAAAAACAGGGAGACAACATGATAACATATTAAAAATATAAACTATGGAATTAGTATGATGTAGGCTCAAACCCTGGCAAGGTGGTCTTCAGTATTGCTCACTGACATGTCCAGTTCTTTTTCTTTCAGGCATACCGCTTTGTTGCCATTGAGGTCAGTAAACCAGGTATTTTGCTTTTACCAAAGATATGTGAGTACAAGTTATATGTGTTTTTTTCAGGGTGGTAGACTTTTGGAAACATTCTATAATTTGCCAGTTCCCCTATTCCTAAAGTGGGAAATTAACCTTCAGTGTTCTTCTCCTTAGAGATTTTGGTGCTTATTACTATAGCATAACTTAGTGTATCATGAGAGATACACATGCTTTAGCATTTAATAGCTTCATCTGAAATATTTAACAACTTTCAGCCTTATTGCAACTGACATTAAGCATTGGAAACATGATTCTAACACTTTCAGAAACTAAATTCACTTAAGATACTTGACTGTCAAAGGCTCATGTTCTTTTAACAGAAAATAATAAAATAACACTATGTAATTAATAAAAACCATTCAAAGTTTAATGGCACTAATATACATCAAGTGCTCACAGAATCTCAGAGAGCAGAAATCCTATAAATGTGTGTTTCCTTTTCTCCTTTTTCTATTCATTCTAGGCATTCTCTTGTCAGGGGATATTTTCCAGGTGGTGATCATTTGAAAATCCTCTTTGATTTCAGTTCTTCCCCAGAAGATCTTAATGTTGGAAAATAAATGTATTTTTTTGAAACATTTTTTAGATAAAATAATTTTAATAGACACAGTTCTACAGTTCTGCAAATACCTGCTTTCCATTTTATTAAACAACATTCCTGATCTGGTATGACTGAGTTTAAAAGAAAGGCTCTCAAGCTGTAAGGAAAGAATCAATGTCTAAAATGTATTTTTTTTATAGATGAATTCAACTACGATAGTGTCATGAACCTTTCTCACATACAATATTAAAGCACTCAGATTTTTTGACTGAGAGAGGTTCAACTAACTGGAAATAAGAATTAAGAGAGGTTCAACTAACTGGAAGTAAGAATTAAGATGAATTAAATATGGCATCAGAAAAATACCTCATTTTTATAGAAACATGTATACCCACAGGGTATACAGTAAAATAATGTGAGAAATGCTAAAGTTTCTCATCAAATTGACCTAGTTTAAGTTAAAAACAAAAACAAAAACAAAAAAAAAACAGAAAGAAAAAAATAGTTTAACAAATGTGGATACTTTTATAAACATCATGAGATATAGGCTGGTAAGAAATATTATATGTTGTAATTATTGCTTGTTAATGTTTTTAAATCACCCATTCAAAATGTTCTTTGTAAGTTTATTCCACATTCTAAAATTGAGAACACATGGTTTAAAAAGAATAGAAGATAGACTAAATGATGTGATGGGAAGGTACAGTTGCTATCAAAAACAGTACTATGATGGATTGCAAAGAAACATTCTCTTTTAAGGGAAAGAAATAGGTGATATAACAGTCTTCTTATCTGAGTACACGGTTAGATTATCCATATTTTCTATAAGCTTTGCTAACTAAGTAAAAAGAGAATGAGTCATTTCTGGATAATTTAATTTATAATGAACAAAATATATTGTGCAAAAATGACTTCAGTATTGCTATTGATAAATATGTTTAAATACACTGTGTAATTTGAAGCAAAATATAATCAATACGAATTTCTAAATATGATAACAACCTTCTTAGGTGATATTTCTGAATCTCTACTTTTCCTTAATATGTCAACCATTTCAAAATTAAAAGGTGGAGATTCTCTCTTCCGGTCATGATAGAATAACTGGACATGCACTCCTTTCTTAAGCAAAGCTAAAACAGAAAAAAAAAATGTGAGGCAGCAGTCACCAGCTATAAATAACAAGCTACAATTTTTTTTTT
>PVKE010048933.1:0-11423 GCA_004027555.1 Craseonycteris thonglongyai | reverse complement strand
CAGCACAAAAATAGTTAAGAACATTATTTCTAGAAGAGACACAGGCAAATGCGTATAACACCATGGTACAGAACAATAATAGAGGCACGTAGCAGATGCTGTGAAATTGGGCATGACTATCCCAGCTGGGAGGACTGGAAAAGCGGTGTTTGATTTGGTCTTGAAGTGAGTGTAATCATTTTACTAGTGGTAACATGTGAGAGAGGATATTCTGGAAAAAAGAAAAGTAGGTGCAAAGTCACCTCATGCGAGCACGCAGGGTCAGGGATCAGAGAGCAGCTTAGTGTGACAATGTAAAAACGTTTCTATTTCTTCACTATTTGATGGCATCCTGTGCTTTTCACATTTCTCAATGTGCAGAATTCTATTTGCCAAGTCATTTTTTATTCACTTTTAGTAAGGAGATACTATTCTCTAGCTTTTTATTTTAACTGACCATAATTTATAAAGAGTAACATCGCAGGCAACGGCAGGAAACATAAAAGACGAGATCAAAGTTGTGTCAGCTTTTTAAAGTTCTCATTATTTCAATCAACATCTACCTGTAAGGGGGAAAAAATGAATCGGTTTCACCTTCCCACTTTATCATCATCGTGTTTTCAGATAACGATCAGTCACTTTTCTGTCCTATGGCCATAATTGGCTAGCGCTAAATCTCAAGAGACTGAACCACATAACTGGATACCTTTTAAAACACCCACAGGGTTGCTCTTCAGTTACAATAGTGAAAGGCAGCTTTATTTGCCATGTTCAGACTTCCTAAATTTGTGCTTTATTTGGCTTTCTGGGAGAAATGTGGATGTGACTGTCTAGATTATAATGAAGATCTTTCTGAGAAGCAACTACCGGTATGATTTCAAGGGACTAAACAAGCAGTAATCTGAAAGACAACGCTGATGGAGTCAAATAGGCTAAACTGTTCCCTTCATCTAGAACCTGCCACCCAGGGTGAATTTGAATGTGGCCCAACACAAATTATTCAAACATTATGCGATTCTTCTGAAACCTTTCTTTAGCTTATCAGCTATTGTTAGCGTTAGTGTATTTTATGTGTGGCCCAAGATGATTCTTCTTCTGCCAGTATGGCCCAGGGAAGCCAAAAGTTTGGACACTGATCTAGAAGCTTGCTCAGTCTGTGGGCTGCATGCTACACAGGCTGGCTTTGAATGTGGCCCAACACAAATTTCTAAACTTTCTTTAAAACTTAATGAGATTTATTTATGATTTTGTGATTTTTTTCCCCTTTCATCACCTATCATTAGTGTTAGTATATTTTACGTGTGGCCCAAGACAATTCTCCTTCCAATGTGGCCCAGGGAAGCTGAAAGATTGTACGCCCCTTAGCTAGACCATATTGTTTTATATTCTTTGTTGAGTGTGAAGGTTCATATCTATGTCTTCTTTTTTCTTTCTTTTTTTTTAAGGTTAATTTCATTGTGGTATGAACACTTAATGTGAGATTTACCCTCTTAACAAAATTTTAAGTGTGCAATATAGTATTGTTAGCTATAGGTACAATGTTGTAGATCAGATCTCTAGAACTTACTCCTCTTGTTTAACTGAAAAGGTTATGCCCATTGATTAGTAACTCCAAATTTCCCCTTTACCGAAGCCCATGAGAATCACCACTGTTCTCTTTGATACTCTCAATTTGACTGTTATAGATACTGCATACAAATGGAATTATGTAGTATTTGTCTTTCTGTGACAGGCTTATTACATTTAGCATAATATCCTCCAGGTGCAACTGTGTTGTATCATATGGCAGGATTTCTTTCCTTCTTTAAGGCTGAATAATATTTGTGTGTGTGTTCACATTTTCTGTATCCATTCTTTCATCAATAGACATTTAGGTTGTTTTGACATCTTGGCTATTGTGACTAGAGATGCTATGAATATGGGAATATAAAAATGTCTTCACAATACTGATTTCAGTTCTTTTGGATACTCACAAGTGGAATTACACAATCAAATGGTAGCTTTATTTTTAATTCTTTGAGGAACCTCCATACTGTTTTCCAGAGCAGATGCACATTTTACATTCCTACCAATAGTGATCAAGAGTTCCAATTTCTCCACATCCTCGCCAACACTTGTTGTCTTATGTTTTGTTTTTTTAATAGTAGCTATCCTGAAAGGTATAAGGTAATACTGTGGTTTTGATTTACATTTTCCTGATGATTAGTAATGCTGAGCATGTTTCTATATACCTATTGGCCATTTGTATGTCTTCTTTGCAGAAATACTTATTCAAATTTTTTACTCATTTTAAAATCGAGTTGTTGTTGTTGTTGTTAATATTATTTTGCTATTGAGTTGTAGCCGTTCCTTATGTATTTTGGAGACTGACCCCTTATCAGATACATGGTTTGCAAATATTTTATCCCATTTCATATTGTTCACTACTTAAACAACTCTTCTAATAATTCTCCTTAAGACTGTTATTACTGAACTTGATTTCAAAAAAGAATTTGCAGAGACCTAAATGGACACTAGTTAACCAATTTAAAATTACATTTGAAATTTCATAGATGTGCATAATTTTCCAAAAATAAGCCTAGGCATATTTTTAAAAGTGATTGAAGTGGGGGAAAATATTCCAAAATGAAATATAACAAATCAAAACATATAACACATTAAATTGTAGTCAAACAGGCCATAATTAATTTAATTTATATCATTGGCAGTAAAAATTAGATATATATCAACTTTATTAAACTTTTAACCTGCCAATAAAATTGATAATATAATCATGAATATATATTTTCTTTAAGAGCATCAGCTTCAAAATTGCAGAGATTAAGGTTTAAATCACTTCTTAAATGTATAATTCTATATAAATTTCTAAACTATCTGAACTTCAGTTTCCTCACCTATAAAGCTGGACTGAAAAAACTAATAGAACTAACATAGGGACTAATTGTACTAAAATGTGTATTTGGTATTTTTAAGTATTTCAAAAGTGGTTGTCCTTCTAAGTACTTATTGTCATTAATGAAAACTTATTTTAGTACTGGTAGAACAATATATTGTTGATATAATATACAGCATAGGGGAAGCTGGGATGGCTCAGTGGGTTAAGCGCTCACTTTGCAGTGCTGGGGACCGAGGATCAAATCCCGGCCCCTGCCCGTGTGGAACCATATGCTGAACTGGGGAGTGCCCCCAGTTCAGTTCTCTCTCTGTCTCTGTATCTCTCTCTCTCTCTCTCTCTCTCTCTCTCTCTCTCTCTCTCTCTCTCTTGCTCTCTCTCTCTCTCTGTCAAAAATAAATTAATTAAATTAAAATATATATATATATATACATAATTTTGCTTCTTATTAAATCAATCAACTTGGCCTTCTTCCTTTATTTTCCTATAAACAATTTATTTTTTTTAAGATTTATTTTATTATTTGTGAGAGGGTGAAAGAGAGAGAAAGAGAAGGGGGAGGACCCAGAACAGTCTTCATTGTTGTACATCATTAGTTGTGACATGTGTCATTCCACACAGGTTGATGTGAGACTGCACAGAGTGGAACTGATCCAGGAGGCAAGAGGTTTCACCACTATGCCATCTCTATGGTAACCATTTGCACCACAGTTCAGCATATGGGTTTGCAGAGGCCTGTTCTGGGAATTGAACCTCAGACTTTACAATTGCAAGACAAGCACTGAGCTGCTGTGTTATCCTGGCTTCACTAAACAACTTTTTTCAAAAAGTCATTATCTTCTATTAGTAATAAAAATGTTACTTTATAAAATTTGAAGGTTAGTTTCAGTTATGAAAAAATATTGGGGATGCCATAATAGCTCAACAGGATCGAATCCCAGCCCTGGCCCATGCAAACCCACATGCTGAACTAAGGTGCAATTGGTAAGCATTGGGATGGCAGCAAAGGTTTTTGCCTCTCATGCAGGAGGGCTCCAGTTCAGTTCCCTGCCTGTGTGACCCCACATCCACCTGTGTGGAATGAAACCATGTTACAACCAATAGAGACTGTTCTGGGACCTCCTCACCTCTCTCTCTCTCTCTCTCTCTCTCTCTCTCTCTCTCTCTCTCTCTCTCTCTCTCTCTCTCTCTCTCACCTTCTCTCAAAGAGTAAAATACATTTAAAAAACATTTAAAGGGAAGCTGAGATGGCTCAGTGGGTTGAGCACTCACTTTGCAGCCCAGGGGACTGAGGATCGAATCCCAGTCCTGACTCCTGCGGACCCATATGCTGAGCTGGGGAGTGCCCCCAGTTCGGTTCTCACTGGTGTGAGTCCCCAGCCCAGTTCCTGCCCTGTGCAGCCCCATGCCCACCTGTGGAGTGCAACTATGTGGAAAAACCAGTGATGTGCAGTTGTGAAGACTATTCTGGGCCCTCCCCCTTCTCTCTGTCTCTGTTTCTGTATCTCTTTCTCTCTCTATCAAAAACAGTAAAAAATAAATATTAAAAAAAAAAAGTTTACAGATCAGAAAACATACTTTGAAATTCACATGCATTTAACTCAAACACATCATTAGTTTCCAAAAAATACTCTGGAATAATGACAAGAATACAATAGAGTTTTTGCTGAATGAATGAATGACTGAATGAGTCTTTAGGAACTTGACCCTCCTCCATACAGTTAATACTTCCTTTAGCATGTTGCAGATTCTGTTGCTTTGTTCTCATTTCTATTATGAATGCAATTTTGTTACCATGCATATGAATCACTATGCATAAATTCATACTCAATATTGGGCTTTAAATAATCATTACAATGGAATTTATACTTACTCAGGTGTCACTTCCCTAATTTGGAGTTTTTGCATTTTTAAACTTTAAAAACTGCTAATTTAAATTTGGTGTCTCTACTCCCCTATACTATTTCCACATCTGCTGCCTAATAAACTTTGTTAATGTCTTGACAGCTCTTGGTATTTATTCCTGCTCCCTTGGTATTTATGATGCTTAAACTTCTTTTTGAAAGCTTTCCCTTTGAAGCATTATGAGTTAATTCCTGCTTGTACTATGACATGTACCCGACTTCCATAAAACCTTTTAGCCACTTACTGCAGTAAATGAAAAACTGCCATAGCGTGACAGGATGTAGGCTGGAAACATGACCACACAGGAAACAACAAAACTGTCTCAAAATCTGTATTGCTCCCTCAATTTCACAGACTCAAGTAACTAGATAATTTTACATTCTTAATGCCTGTCAGCTCCAACAGGATCTTATAATCAAGTAAAATCTCTGAAATAACAAGATGTTTTTTATTTATTTATTTATTTTTATTTTTTTTTTTATTTTTTTTTTTTATTTATTGTTAAATTTGGTTGGTAACAATTAGACAGTTTACAGATGTACAAGTCCACCTCACATCATTCATGCATCGTATTATGTGCCTGTTATAAGGGGAGCTAGGTGAAGATAGAGAACATGTTCAAAATGCCATAAGAATAATAATGAGGATAAAAGAATAGGGAGGAAATAGATAACAAGGAGCACTTCTGAAGGTTTATAGTTTGGTGAACTATATCTTAATAATGAAAGATATTTCATTAATAATGAAAGATAATAACTACATCTTTAATGAAAGATATTTCATAGTATAAGTATTTCATAAGTACTTACTATGTACATTTTGCTAAGCAATGTGACTATAAGAGTACAAATTTCCACCTATTACAATAGACATTTTTAAAGATTTATTTTTATTGTTTTTTGACAGAGATGGAAAGAGAGATACAGAGACAGAGAGAAGGGGAAGGGCCCAGAGCAGTCTCCACAGTTAAACATCATCAGCTTTCAACATAGTTTCACTCCACGGGTGGGTGCGGGGCTGCACAGGGCAGGAACTGGGCCGGGGTCTCACCCCGGTGAGAACTGAACTGGAGGCACTTCCAAGTTCAGCATATGGATCCACACGGGCCGGGGCCAGGATTCGATCCTCAGTCCCCGGGGCTGCAAAGTGAGCGCTTAACCCACTGAACCATCCCGGCTTCCCCAGAATAAACATTTTTAAATGTTGCAATTGAAGCTATAAATAAGGCTTTAAAGTAATGTTTAGCTATTGTTTGTTTTGGTTAGGCAGAAGGGATAGTTTAATCATTTTAATTAAATTGGTTACTTTTTTCACTTATACTTAGCTCTGATGATGGGAAGGAGATTCACATTTGAGGGTGAAAAGTGAATTCTGGTCTCTAACTTGAGAGTGTTCACATTGTTTTTAAGAATTTTTATATTATGACTAATATTTCCCTATTACCCAGTTTTATAATTTTGCTTTTCTTAAGTAGACCACTGTGATTTAATTAAGAATTGTTCAGTTCCTTTATATAACAGTTTTATTCAAGTACTACTATGCTGTCCTTTAAAACTATAAATTGCATGTAGTTCTATTTTAAAATAAAACCGTATTTATGTAAGCTAACTCATTTAGAGTTTATATAATATAACCAGCTTCTAGGAGAAAATTTACCTGTGAATGGAGTCTGTTAAGTAAATCAATATTGTATTCATGATTCAAGAAATTGTATAAACTCTTTTTTTTAAGTTTTATTTATTTATTTATTTATTTATTTATTTATTTATTTATTTATTTATTTATTTATTTATTTATTTATTTTTGACAGAGGGGGAGAGAGAGAGAGAGATACAGAGACAGAGACAGAGACAGAGAGAGAACTGAACTGGGGAAACTCCCCAGCTCAGCATATGGTTCCACGCGGGCCGGGGCCAAGATTTGATCCTCGGTCCCCGGCGCTGCAAAGTGAGCGCTTAATCCACTGAGCCATCCCAGCTTCCCCTAAACTCTTAATGGGCTCTATCAATTGTTCTTTTGCTAAAACTATTGATATTCTTCTCTTAAATTATACTCCTTTGTATTGTTCCCCTGAGGACCTAATTAATCATCGGTTAGGATAACCTAATATGAGCTATCATTCTGTTCTTAGGGAAAAGTATTTAAAGAAATAATGATTTGCTGCTTAAAATTTTTCATTATATTAGTAATTTTTTTTAACTAGCCTTAATTTTAAAAGTTTCCAATGAAATCACATTTTCTGCAATACTCTTAGTGATTCCTTGCATTTCTGAGTTTATGTTTTTTACAATTAAGACTCAGAATAAAATCAGGCATAAGTAATTATACTTTTTCTATAAGTCAGTTATAGAAATACATTGAACACTCTAAAAAATGAAACTTCGTTTTAGAAAAAATTAAGGTCCAAAAATTCAAAGGAAATGTGGCCATATTTAATATGATGCTATAAGACTACCTTAATGATCATTAATATTCTGAATTTTTTAATTATATGCTAAGTTCTAACAGATATTATCGGTTACTTAACCAAACAGCCTAATTTCTGTGTCCCTTTCAAAGAACTCTGATTTTGTTCAACTATCCATCCACACTACTTGGCAATAATCTTCAAGGGAGATAAGACCCTAACCCGTTGTCACAGGACATGAATCATACTTCATTCATTCCTGTGTTCCCATACCCCGTGCCATTTATAGGTTTGAATATGGAATGATATACAATTTGGGCCAGTGAATCATGGGGCAAGTTTTTCTTACCAATGAAAAAGATCCATTTAAGTAAATGGTTGTGCTTCAGTTCAAGATATATAGTATCTATATATTATACATACGTTAATTTTATATATATATATTTTTTTAATGTAGAATGTTCAAAGATTCATTTATGATTCAATAAGTATTGACTGAACTATTATTAGTCAGTTAGATGGTATGGACTCTGGATCTGAACTACTAGTATACAGTGTATGGTATACACATTATAGTTAAATAAATTAGGCATTCACAAAACTGAATTATTAGTAGTCTCTCACTTTGGGAAGACTTTAATCTTAGCATTAAATGTAGCACTTTGTTTTTTAATTAAAATCTCCATTTCTAAGAAGTTATTTGATAAGGAAACATTTAAGAAGTTATTTTATGAGAAAAGTTGATGAGGAAAAAATTTAACTGTACAAGCAGTTAATTAGAACTCTGTCAAATAATGTTGTCTTTAATTCCTTGAAAGACAATACATTATATTCCGTGAAATGTAACACTTGAATTTTTTAAGTAGAATATTAAAAAAATGTTAGTCTTCTGGGGTAATAGTTCTTTCTTCTTTGGGGTTTCTTACATAGAAAAATATATTAATATGCTATTGAAACATACCACATTTACTGAAAATTATATTAAAAATAATTTTTTAATTTTAGAACCAAGTCAAGGAAGTAGTAGAGGGAATATTCTTTTATTTCAAAGAGAAAAAATGTCTATTATGACAAGCAACAGGCTTGAACTAAATTAAGTAGGACACTTACAAATAGCCTATGAAATACCATGAGTCTAGAGAACTATGGTTGTTATACTGTCCTGGAAAAGTTTAGGAAGTTTGAATTTGAATTCACAGTTGGATATGAACTTCTGTTTTCAACTTAAATACTTTGGAATTAATTTTGAAAACTTTTTAAAGTTTAATCAAAGTAGAAAGATAATTTGAGTATTAAAATGATGAAAGAATAAATTCATATCATCTGAAGCTTCTTCAATTACATTAATTCGAGCCATCTTAAAAACTGGTTTCCTGAAGCAAAAAGAAAATCAGTCACGTGAGTGTGACCAAAAGAAATGGAAGGAAGGAGGAAAGAAAGAAGGAAGGAAGGAAAATATGTGAGATGATAGCATTTTTTCATGTTTATAATTTACCTGCTCAATTTAGAAAATGAAATCAACATTTATTGTAATATATTAAGCACTGTGCATTTAGGACACATAATCACATGAAATTCTTCTAATGGCCATTTCAAGTATTTTTTCTTACCCATATTTTATTGATAAAAACATTTAGGCATCATGGAGATTAATATACACAAGATTTTACAGTTACTAAGTGGCAAAATCTACACTTAAATTCAAATCTGATCTAAAAAACTATATTTTCTTAGCTTTTTTAAGATATTACAAATACAGTTGCCGACTTAATATATCAAGGTATATTTTTCTTTAAGTGCAACATCAAATAAATAAACTCTACAGCTTCTAACAAAGTACCTCTAAATAAAAATTTCAAAAGCAATATTAAATTCCCCTTACTAACTGCTCCTGGGAGGTCTCACATTCATCATATGGTCACAGAATATACTATCCCATTCTCTTTCCCCGACCTGCTGCTTCCTAGTTGCCACATGCTGAGTGTTCTAGCCATAGATTGTTGTTGTTGTTGTTGTTTAATTACATTTTCTAGCAGTTGATGAAATTTTACCGGAGATGAATTTAACATGAAATGATTAGTACAGGTAGATTATTTAGATACTTTCTCTAAACCTGTATTTATCTTATTCGTGATAATTTAGTGAAATTTTGTATTTGATACACATATAATTCTATTAATAGACTCTAAGTTGTTGATCTTTGCTTACTGCTTGTGGTTTTCCTTTTTAGCACAGAAATACATGGTATTTAGAGGAAATTTTTAAAGTACAACTTTAAAATGGAGGGAAGAAGATCCCTATCTAACACTTTTTTTTCCTACTTGTGTTTGCCTAAATATAGCTTGTTTGGGGAGTCTTTAATTTTGCAGTGGAGAATTTAGTCATCATATAAATTTTTTATAATATTCTAGCATATGATTCTAGTGTATAACTCATATTGACTAGGTATGCCCTTGTATGATTAATCCAATTGTTTAAAACCAATATCTCATGGAATAACAAGTGCTGGAGAGGCTGTGGAGAAAACGGAATTCTCATACACTGCTGGTGGGAATGTAAATTGGTACAATCACTATGGAAAACAGTATAGATGTTCATCATAAAATTAAGAGTAGAATTACCATATGACCCAGCAATCTCTCTTCTGGGTATCTACCCCAAAAAATCTGAAAATTTTAGTCCTCAGAAATGTTCATTACAGAACCATTCATGGTGGCCACGTCACGGAAACAACCAAGTGTCCTTTGATAGATGACTAAATAAAGAAGTGGTACATTTACACAGTGGAATATTACTCAGTGATAAGAAAAGATGAAACACTGCTATTTGTAACAACATGGATCGACCTTGAGTTCATCATGTTAAGCAAAATAAGTCAGACAGAAAAATATCAAGAACCATATACTTCACTCATATGTGGGATATAAAACTGAAAGCAACAAAGAAACAAAGACTCATGGACATAGTCAATAGTTTAGGGGTTACCAGTGGGTAAGGGGGAAGGGGTGGTGAAATAGGGAGGGGGCATCAAATATATGGTGATGGAAAAACCAACTCTGGATGGTGAGCACATAATACAGCACCTAGACAGTTGTATTATGTGCTCACCACCCAGAGTCCGTTCTGTTTCCATCACCATATATTTGATGCCCCCTTCCTATTCCCTCCAATAAATTTAAAAATAAAAATAATTTAAAAATTAAAAATAAAATAGAAATAAAAACAAATATCTCATTGGATTGGGCTAGCATCTCTTTGGTGTCCATGGATCTATGTCCATGACATAATGCTTACTATATATTTTTTTAATATTATCTATAGTTAGTATATATTTTTTTATCTTCTAATATTGCACATTAGGGCTGTTACAAAAAATGATATTTTATATATTGCTGCAATTAATACTCTTGTACATAAGCCTGTTTTATTTTCCTTGTTCTCTAGTTGTCACCTTGTGACCAATCAAAAGGTATGTAAATTATGCTGATTTTTCTTGGTTGTAAAGAAAAAGACAAAGAATCCAAATAGCCTGTCTTTTAAAAGATGTTATATTTAAAAAACAATCTATCTTGACTTTAATGAATAAGATGAAAAATTTATGCCACTACGTAGCAAACGTCTTAATTTCAACATAAAACAAAAACTATTTTAGATACGTTTTAGTTAGATATGAATACAGCAAAGTATGTTTGTAAATTTGTTTTGTTACTTTTAAGTTATACTTTAGCCTTGTCGTAGTAACTCTATAGAGTAGTAACGTATCTCCTATAGATCAAGGATTTATTTATGATCCCTGTTTGCTTATCTCTCAGGGTATCAGCAGGAAATGGGTAAAGGATGAGAGGTAATAATGGGTTAATTTATAAGATGTGTGCAAGGTTAAGGGAAACTAATGGGAAGGTGCAGATGGTCCAAGCCCCAGTTTTCTTTTCTGATATATTGGAATGAACCTTTTTGTACTGAATCAATGTATATATTCTCCATCTGTGAAAGATTCAGTTGTGTGTTGCAATTGTGGGGGTAAAAAATATATACTTTCCTCCCACCTTCTAAGTTTTGCTTGCTAGACTAATAATGGCATACAACAGGTTAACAGGAGAAAATTAAATTTTAATACATGCACACCGGGAATTCATATAGGCAGGAAAATTCCCAAAATGATGAGGTAACATTAGGCATATATGTCATTTTGGACAAAGGAGAAGGCGGGGGGGCTGGAGCTGAGATTCCAAAGAAAAT